>DWEE01000438.1:0-17366 GCA_018245755.1 Parelbella macleannani | reverse complement strand
AATAACAATAATGTTAATTACATATGAAACAACGTTACACTTACCTACTATGTGAATTGACACAGGAATGCTTTTAGAAATAATTATCTATATAAATATGTAACGTCGGCTCTTCACTATCGCTGAACTGTCTGACTCATTTCAGACAGGCATCGATTTTCAAAGCTAGCGATACGGTTATACCGATTTTTTGTAATAAATAAAATGGGAATAAAATAACCAAAAACGAAAAAAGACAAAAAAAAAATTAAAAAAACAGTTCCAGTTATAAAATTGAGAGATATTTGAATGACATTCCTACGCCCAATTATTACTGAGTCGTAGAAACAAATTGATAATATATAGAATAAATTTAATAGTTGTTTATATTTTAGTACGACTTGATAATGTACCTTATATATTTGTATTCATAAAGCGATATTTATAACAACTATGCGAATCAACAGACATTGATATTTTTGTATCTTGTCATATGCTTAGAATGGCAGGTACATTAAAGTCAGATTTAAATGACTCTTATCCGCTTATCAATAGTTACCAGTAACTGATTTTTAAAGACTCCGTTGTCGTGTCAATTCTTTAAAATACCCATTTTTTTAATGTATGGTTATATGCACTGGCTTAGCTTTCATGTGTTTTACAAAGAACCGAGGAAGATAGGAAAAAGTAGGACATCGTATAAGTCCGAAACTAGTCGGACTATCATATCATTTATAATCATAATATATTGCTAGAATTGAAAGATTCTTTGTGTGAAACCAATTTGTAGCAGTTGCGAGCACTGTAAATCCAGCTCTGTAGGTTCGTTCAATTAAGCCCTATGCACTCCATGCGAACGAACGGACGATAGTGAAGAGCCAGCGTGAAATATGGTTACATTCAGAAATTTAATCATACGATCCCTTTGCGTCGCTTTCAATACACAGTAGTGGTTTCAATAATGAATGTTTATAAACGTGCGTATATGTAATAAATACCGAAATGTACTAACATGGTTTTCACTGTGTAGCTCTCGATCGACATTCGCTTGACGGTAAATGAATAATATATACATGCAGAGAACAGACATGCTAGGCCTATTTTTCTTAGGGATAGGCAGAAGCATGGTCCCGACGATGATATACGCTGCTACGGCAGTTCCTCTTAGGGGTAGGCAGAGACTAATGTTTTTTAATGGTCACATTACATTTTTTAAACTAGTCAGTTATTGAAGTCGTCATATTTGTACATTGCTCTATTAAAAACAGTTAATGTTATTACCTATATTAGTATTCCCTGTATATTTCATTCGCAGCCTGGGACACATATACGGACATAAACGTAATAATAAACTAAGTACATAAACAACTACACTAAGAACATAGTCAATCAGTCCGTTCAGATGCTTTCTGAACTAGTTCCTGACCACTGGCCGCCCGTCTGAGTTATACATACATATACATATACTAACCGGCTTAAAACCGTTTAATACTAAATCGCTATAGACTGCTACTAATGACTAATCTACGCTAATAGTCCGATTTGAAATTGCTTGCATACATCTTGTTACCAACAACAGTCGCGTTTATAATTTGAGCTTGGTCGTGCCTTTTTCAGTGCTTGTTGGGTTAGCGTTTCAACGCGATCCTATCTAAGAATAGTGCCTGTTCGCTTGCAAACTTTATTGGTAAAGAGAAATAAAAATATTTATGATTAAATCTATAACATTTATTAAATAAAAAGTCCTTTTATGATTGCAATGAAATAATTCTTTCCTGCCATGTATGATGTCGCGCCGCGCCTGTGTCAGTGTCGCGACTCATGTATACCTTGTAATTGACCCTCGCTTTGATCTAGGGCTGTCACTTGACGATTTAAACGTGACGTTATAATGAAAAAGATTTAAGTTTTCTCGTCTTGTAAATAAGTTTTCTCCACGGCGTTGCTGTTATAGGCAGGAGCTCGGATCATTCCGTAAAAAACGGGGGCAGGTAAGTATAAATATATTTAATGTCGTATATAACGTTAGCGTTTAACGTTAACGAATACATAACGTTTAACAGTAAAATTATGATATAACTTTAATATATTAATATTTGTCAAAAATAAAATAAAATAGGACATATCAAAAGTACATATAAACACAGTTCTTCATTTTATTTGGTTCCTTTCATTTAATGAATAAAATGAATGTTTTACAATTTCAATAAATAGATCAAATATGTTATGTTCTCTATACGATTACAAGTTGAGGCAAAACAATTCTTTTTTATATATCCAATTTTTATTCAGTTGACAACCCTAACACACCCGCACGAATCAACGTGCAATCAATACAACTCGCGTTCCCTCGCTCCTTTAATAATCAGTGGGTTTTATGCGTGAACTATATACTGGGGCTTTGAGTCCTATTCAAAGAAACGAAATGCGCCGAGTGTGGCGCTAGATGAATCAGTAACGTGATTTACAAAGGACCTAAACCAATTCTACAAGCTTTTCAATAATTACCGTTTGATTAGAAGGCTATTCAAAAGAATCCCTTTCAGATTTCGTAGTACACGATACATGCATTGAGAGCTCAATACATTGGTGCACGAATCCTGCAAACGCTGTTCCAAACGATTTATACCGTTTTCGGTGAACAGCCAGGCTTAATTAGCAATAAGACATTAATTGTACAATTTACAAACTTAAATTCGATGGTATGAATATTTTTGATTTATTACACTAATAAATTTTATCTGTAAAGCAAATAATATACGTTAGACTATATATGAAGTTCACAGAGCTGAAAGCACACAAAAACATTTAACCACACCGTAGCAACAAGTTAAACATATCTACATAGGACAAGTATACAGAAAACATAACTGATTGATGAATCTAAAATCAGATAATTTATTCTCTAAGCGCTAGATTAGAAGTTAGGCTCTGTGTTAAATTTTAAAATATTTATACTGAGGGTTAATCTGTAATGCTTTATTTTTTGTGATTTGTCCTATGTAATATAATATCGTTGCATATTGGTTACGAAACTCCTTTCGCTCTAAAGTCTTTTACATACGAAATGAGTATGGTACATCTTGGTAGTGTTTATGTGGTGTAACAAGGGAGAGCAATGTTTGAAGAGCGGACGTAGTATCTCGTTTTGCATACAGATTGCGGCGACCGTAGGTAGCGTCGGCTGTAGTACCTTACGTAGCCTCACCACGTCACGCTTAGAATGTAGAGTCGTACATAGAGGCAATGTAGAGTCGAATAACGTATACAGGAGAAACGAACAGTTGGGGTACAAACAAAGCGAACTAAATTTATTACGTTAATATATAACGTATCTGAGATAATGTGTTTTGCGTATAGAAGGAACGTATTTGATTGCGATTACAGTGGGGCTCGGCAGAGTGCAGGCGGTGAACGCAATCTGTATGCAAAACAAGTCGCTCACTCCGAGCGCAGCGGTCATTATGCGACACGTTGCAATTTTCGTGAGGATATAAAGTGCGTTAAAAAAATAACGTCAATTAAAGCTAAATTTTGGACGCATTGCGAGGAAACCACTTTGATCGTAATATGTAAGATTCGAATATTGTGTCATATTCAGATATATATTACTATACTCTTCATATAAAATAAATATTTTCAGTACATTAAATCATTCTGTGTGAACGTTACCAAGTCCTCTTAAGTCAAAAGCCACGAATCGTAGTTATTAATTCTAACTAACAAAAGATAAGAAACTATTCCGTACTAGCTGTTCAACATTTAGCTTGCAAAGTAAATTTGTTCAAGGGACTAATTCTACTCGGTTTAACGCCAAACTTCCGGGTACATTAATCGCGGAAGCCTCGCAATACTAACTGTTGTTTTATCGCAAGCAACGCCCCCGCGAAAGTTTCCGTTCGTCGATTCGTTTAATGTCGAAATTAAATCGTTCCAATTATAGCTCCGAATTAAACTTTGCATATTAGCTGCGTTCAAGTTTTATTATGGATCGAATGAAACGGATAACACTTAATGTCAACCTAACCGTCCAATGAAAGTGGGATTTTTAATGTACAAACATACTAGCCACGAGCTACAAAATATTAAACATAAAATGTTCTATGTAGAAATACGCATAATTACTGAACAGTGTAATTTAATTAATAAAACCTAACAAACAACATAATAAAAGAAAGCATGTACAGTAAACTTATCCAAACGCGTCCGCAATTAGCATTCGAGCACAAGTTACTTGCGCTACACTCGATGTGGCATTCGAAACACGTGTACCTTTACGTAGCATAAAGATAAGCTTTCCGTAGAGTCACGTAGCGGCCGGACTACGCAATTAAACTATGGCACATGTGACACATCGCACAACCAGTGCTGTGGAGCATCGTATCTAGATCATACATACGCAATTATACTAAAGCACAGCTGTCACAATGCATAGGGCGTAGCGCGTGCTCGTAGCGTCGCGTAGACGACGACCGTCATGATCTACGATGGTCTACGGTGTAGATGATCTACGGGCAGTTTTATGCAGATCGTATAATATACATAATATGGGAGAATCAGCTCTTAAGTATAAGTTTTAGGTATTGAGAAAAGAAAAATAAGTTATAGAAATAAATATTAATTTTATAAAATAAATTAAGTCCGAAAATACCACACTGACACAATTTTAACATTAACATTAAAAATAAATAAAATTATTCTAACTCATCGACTGTAATGAGATTTTTTTATTTAAAATTGTCACTCTATTTACATAGCGTGAAAGGTCGTAGCAACAAGTTTAATGAAAAGAGTTAAGTCTTTTTCAAGCACAAATTGTAAGTTTCTAAATATAATATGCATGACTTGTAGAATGTCACGCTAAGCAGCAATTAGCTCGGTCATTACATGTATTTCTAATTACTTAGAGCATCATTAAATGACTTAGTTAAATTACTAAATCAGTTAACTAATTATTAGTTAATTGATTTAATAATTTAACTAAGTCATTGATAAATTATAGCATTGTATTCTTTCCTCAATTATTCTTTTAATCAAGAAATGATAATGTTATTCAACAAATATGTTATTTATTTAAATATAAAGCATACAATTACGACGCATACAATAGGACATAAGGATTAATGATGACTATTTTTGTAAGTTAAAGGATTCTATGTAAGAAAACGTAATAAATTTTAAAACAAACCATCCTCTGAGAGTATATGACGAATTATACTTTAAAAACATACGCTTATGAACACAATATGCTCATGAGGACAGATGGTAGCTTTTTGTAAACACGTATTCAGGCAACTACACCCTTCAGACCGAAACACATTGTTTTAACAACAATTGCTACACGGCAGAACCATGTAAGTGTAGCGGTGATACTTTCCGGGCGAACCGTATACATGTTCTACCAGCATATAAAAGTTTTATTAATGAGTACATGTTTCACAAGAAATAATCATATGAAACGTATAGAATTAAAAAGATCCATTGTATGTACGAGTACAATAAAACGTCCGAGTAAAGAAAATGGGTGATTCGGTTAGTTTTCAGTTCAATCATTTTTTTGTGGCGTAACGGTTGCTACAATTGATTTTTTTAAATATTGTTATATATCTATGTTAGGTTCACGGGATAGGCAAAGAGCACCGAGTGGCAAACATCTTTATCCTTATAAACCTGAGGCATTCCTTTCACATTCATCACTCTGATTATTTGATATACTTGGCTAAGATAGCTGAGTTCCAAGATATTCTTCATACGTACATACTTCTAAACTAATTCTGTCTGTATATCCTGTAACAGATGAGCGGTCGGCGGACACCGTATCTCGAGGGTGTGCAAACGAGTTGCCCTCCCGCGACCCGCTTTGCATACAGATTGAGTTGACCTGCGCTCCGATATATACATACATGCGCAGTATATAAACTTCGTGTACGGAGTAACAAATTTACAAATATATTTTTATTCTAAACCATTTGAAACTACGTAAATGTATAGAGGAATGCATAAAACCTGCAAAAAAAAGTTTACAACATCACAGATTTTTTTTCACAGGTATCAATATCGCCACTGACTTATATGTATTTGTTGCTATTACATTTAAAATCTAGATTCAATAAATGTATTCCTGAAACACAACATCTGTAACAACACTGTTATAAATGTCACTGTTTTATTTCTTGTATTTGTTATCCTGACGTCCATTTCGAAGGCTTTCAAGGCGCCTTAAAATCTCCGACAATGAAGATGGATGAACGTTAATATTTATCGCCAATATTCCACAGTGGATAGGCATGCAGTAACAAGCCCATCCGGGTAACAGAACTGATATTTGGCCAGAAATAACAGATGTATTTCAATAAGTTCACGATACATTTGAATACAACATTTAAAACCAATACATCGATGGATTCCAAGCCTCATTCATTACATTAATCAATTCAATCACAAGTCCTTAAGATTGAAAACAGAATAACGTCGAATCTAAGGCTTTCATTTGTTGTACTAAAGTGCCTTTTATTTACCTACTCGGCTACAGACGGACGACGATAAATATAAGCGTTTTACGTAAATGATACTTTTCCGATCTGGGAGTAACATGCGTAAATAATAAATGCGGTGAAATAAAAGTTCTCTCTTTTTGGAGCTCGTTTACACGTGAACGGATATATACAGGGATATTTATGCCACGACATTCTATATTGATTTAAATCATACGTCATTCGGGAAGTGCCAACATTGTTCTCGGTATGGGATAAATTTTTGTTTAATTTGCAATTTTTGGCAAACAGAAACCATGTGATCTATACTGCTTAGCTGTAGACATGACAGAGACCCATGTCTATACCTAACTTGTCCTAAACAACTAACTCTGAGTTAAGTTGTTATGTAAAAATTAGTTAGTCATTAAACTCTTAGCATAATCGAGTTAATATAGTCAGTAGATTTAGATTATAATCGGTATATATGTACATACACACATTCTTCTGTGATCTCAGGTAACAACGTATTAGTAATGTAGAGTGTATGAGGTACACACTTAATTCTATATGTATCTTTCTATGTTGCATACTGATGGGTTAAGTTTATGAGAATTATATACTCGTAAATACCTACACATGTACTTCTAACAACGAAATATTCACTGATTAAACTGTGAACCAGTCTAGCTCACGTATGTTTTTTCGGCAAAGTCCGATTCGAAGAAAGGTCTCGGTTAGGTCCGAAGCTAATTGGGATATCCTGAAAATACATACGTGAGTTACGCTAGTATCTAATTTAATAATGTACCTAGTTATCCACGAAACGTTTAATAGGAACATTATTTAAGCTTCGTATTCTCTAGTTACTTTTAGTTTAGTATAATATGTACGTTACGTTCGAAGCAATATGAACTCTATTCCAACGTAGTAAAGCAAAATGGCAATTTCTAGAATTGAAATCCGAATAGCAATACTGAAGCTTATCCGTTTCATAATTTAATCATGAGAATGTTCAGATGCGTTTTTTGGTAGACGTAGAAATTGATTCGGACAGGGCGGGCGGATATCGAAGCTCATTTCCGGTACGCGGAGCGCTTCCGCCGCCGGATGTCGCGTAGATTAGACTTAACCAGCGTTGTAACGGTTTTTCGTTCCTCCCCTACTCACTTTTTATGATTTTATATTATGTCAGCCTTACGGATCGATTTTGTCAATACTTTCGAATCGGCAAAGAAAGCGCGAATGAGAAGTAAAGTCGAGCGTAAGATATCCGACATATCTGTTTTATTTGTTTTAGGATTATAGGATTGCTTGATGACTAAAGTAATATGTCAATGAATTAGCATCGCAATATTAAAATAGTATTTGTAACGATAATTACTTATTAGTTGTAGTTGTTTTCAAGTTTTTAAAACATATATGTATGTATTGAAGTCAATATTAACATTGTTTGATACATGTATACATTTCCGTAAGAAATGGTAATTGAAACGCAAACATGACAATAACTTAATCATTAATTGACAACATTTTGCAAAATTAACTAAATAGATTGATCTACTGTATATCCCTACTCTATGTCATTTGCTTGGCCTCGGGCGGTTCATATGATTCCGATGGAACGAGCTCTAGTGAACTGAATTCCGATCAATACCGATAGTACCACTTAAAGATTACTTCTGTGCAATTCAGATAGATAATATTGACTTGTACTTCGGTACTAGTTGATTTTACAAGGCTATAAGAAAATTGAGAAATTTAGTATTATTATAATATTAAAAGTCGTGATCCTAACTAGAGATTTTTTTAATTATTTCTTTTAGCTTCACGCCTGTACTCCAAGAAGGATAGGCAAAGTTGTGAGGTATCCTAACATGATTCACCAATTCTTACCTACTTCCCATATGTTGCCAATATACCTGGTACAAATCCAGACCTCTCGACCAACAATCGCACTCACAGTTCTCTGCCTACCTCTTCGAGAATTTACTTTATCTGCTTGGTTACCCTAACAATGCCCACTTTGGGAACCGATAACTGTCTATGAAGTTATCCGAAGATATTATTATTACAGTGTGGACTTTCATTATTTATATAAAGTTTATGATGTGCCACAATCTATGTTCAACTTAAAACAATTAGCCTCCCGTAGAGCTGTAAAATACACTTTAATCTATAAGTAATAATATACTGAATCGGATTCGATCTTCATAGATTACCGTGTAAAATATGTTGTTAGGCTGACAACAAGTTTGCGATTTTTTATATAACATCATAATTATGTGAGAATATGACGGTCGCCTGATTTATTATTACGTGATACTATAGACACTATGAAACGTTGAAGGAATATTGAATATATCGTGGTTGTGTTAATTTCAACGTAATTTAAATTATAAAATTAGTTTATTGCAATTGAAAACTGGTAACAAGGCCAGATTTTATTTTTGAACGACAGAAAAAGAAAGTGGGCGACAACAACGCCATCCGTGCGAAAAGAAAACTATTTGTGGGTGCGTTCCATTACACTAACAAATGTATATTACAATGTTTTGTTACAATACATTGCATACTCAGGCATCAAAAACCTTTTTATTTAAATATTTTCAAACATTATACTTCGATATTCTAATTTGGTGCTCTTCCAATTACAAGAACTCGAATTTAAAATTATCATTAATTAATGTGCTAAATTAGATAATAATGGTTAATTTACTTCGTATTGATAATTCTAGTATCAGCAATTTCAAAAATTTAATAGAACTATGATAATTTGGTTCTAATTAACGTTACCAATTTTCCAATTAATTCAAACTTTTAAGTAGTCAAACTATTGTCGATCGCTACGCCATTTATTATTTTCTTTCAACCACTGAAATGAAGTGTCGACGAATACTAAAAATGTATTTTACAGCTATAAAGCGTACCGTTTGTGTGTAGGCGGCCTTAGGCCACGTAGCCACTTATCAATCGAGCGGACAATACAACATTGTGTGAAGCCGAAATTGAATCTTTGCTTCCTGAGAAATAGGACTTATTCAGTTACAGGGTCTTAAGTTCCATCAGAACCTATTCTATTGTGCCGCTGATCTTTGTGCCGTATTCATTTAACTTTATGGTACGAAAAAAGTCAATAAAGTGAGATTTAAGATTGTAAAATATATTTATTGTTTCCCGTAGCTAATTGGTATACTACTATGATGTAGCATTTACTATCTTAATTAATCGTTAGGCTATAATCATAACTTCTATTATTTGGTCAGCTTTCTGGAGGTACACGCTAAACTTTCCGTTAGAAACTCCCGTTTTGGTTTAGATCTCTCATTAATTACTCAATATGCTACTTTAGGTATCCATTGACATTGTATAAGTACTGAGAACAGAAGCAAATGATTAACGCAAGCTTATATTGTTAACGTCAGTCCCTAGGTTAATTTTCATCGCACAGTTGTTATATTAGTAAGGGCTATAGGACAAATGTTACAATAGGACGGCTCTGCACATATTTGTATTAAACGTAGAGTTTATGGTGTTGGATGTGCGTGACAGTGGCGCACGAGTTGTTAGTTTAGTTCGCAAGTCAAAACAAAGGACTACTAAATAAAGTCCTATAAATCCTATTAACTCGTTGCAACTCGCTCCGCACGGGGCGAAACTTCGAGAAAATGTTGAGACATCCCGCTAAGTCCTCAACTGCGGACGACGTGCAACTTCTCGACGACGTAAAAGACTGCTTGACAATATAAAAGTCGCGATGGCATCTAAGAGTTCGGTACGGCATTAAAATTCTTCTTATCCTATACAAAGTACATGGTGTATCAAATCTTGAAGTAATAATAATTATTTATTTAACAGTTCTAAAGCACTTGCATATTAAAATAAACCTTTTATTGTACAAATGTGATGTGATTAAACTTCGATTTATCATACGAATAACAATTTTGAAAGTATTTTGAGGACATGACTGTCTCGGCAGGTGGGATGCATCAGCACATAAGCCTTTCTTTGGCCGTTATCACAGTGTTGATTGAAATTGTTGTATGTTAATAACAAGCAAGGCCACTGCTTACTGAACCTAATCTTTTAAAAATAACATGGCATATAAAAACTCCACTTCAAGTTTCAAAACGCTTTTTGTGCCTCCTTTCAAGTAACAAAAGTGCATAGACAACGTTGACCACTTATCAACGGGTAGTCCGTCTGTGTAGCAGAGAATATTATATAAAAAAACTTTCGACTCTCACATATAAAATACACACACTCGGTGCTCCCAGCGACTGCCGTTAGCTCAACTTCAAATTCAATTTGGCCCGTTAGATGTCGCTGTAAACAAACTTAGTGACGACGGCGGCGTTCGTTAGGGAGCGCATTGTTTCTTATTGGGAAAGGGAAAAGTACTGCCTTATTTATTTATCCGTCCATTGATGTTTCTTTATTAACCCCGGGTATGATCTCTTTTTATGAAACGCTGAAATTCAAAATTGTTTCACGTCCCAAGGAATAAGTTGTGTATTGTATAAATTGTTTCACTAATAAGTTACAAAGTAACAAAACTAACACTCTTATACATATAAAATAATGTATAATTTTCGAAACAACGGTAAAAGAGCAAAACGATCAGCGAGAGAGTTCATCGCACCATAAACACAATATCTGGGGTGGCTCGATTCTGACAATTTCAATTTCTACCGCGACACGATTGTTATTATGATTGACATATGTATGATAAAACTTCTCCGTGGGGTTGGCGGGCGTCCTCTCTATATTTGGCAGGCGACTCCGTTCTTAAACATTAAGGTCGATTCTACTCAATTGCGCGCGAATATCAAAAGTGATGGAACCTGTCGAATGCCATTTAGTATTATAATATTGGCCCGAATCTCTCGTTCAGTGTAAGTCTGCGGTCACACTAGCGCTGAGACGATGTTGACGAGTAGCGTGATTGTTTGTGAGAGAAGGAGCATGACATATGACTATCTGTAAGACTTATGAGAGTGAAGGACGGGAAATATTAAAAATACTCTTTCCAAACAAAAAAAGTGCTTATTATTGTAATTGGCAAAACAAGTCTGTAGTAATATTAGAAGTCTGTGGCCACTTTTAAAACTATTTGTATTTTTCATTTACATCAATTCTTAATTGAACTATCTATTATTTATTTATTTAACAATTTACAATTATCTGGTACATACAACAAACAACAATTATCTGGTACATACAATACGAAGATATATCATTCACAAGCCATCTCAAATTCTGCCTGGAAAAAATCGCTTTTAAACGATAAGGCAACCTATTCTTCGCGTATGCATACACTGTAATAACTCTAATGTGGCGTAAACCATACAGATGTTTTAGAATCGTCCTTTGTATCTATTTATCTACCAAAAGCCATAAAGACCATCAAGGTTAAAGTTCAACACGCCAGCCAAAATATTAAAATTATGACGACAACGATTTGCCCCGGGTCTATTTCACTTGTCACTCGTGCAAGTTATATAGAAGCCTATACAAGTACCTTTATCTACTTCATCATCATCATCATCATCATCATCATTATTTGCCTATTCCCATCCACTGCTGGGCATAGGCCTCCCAATGGTTGAATGCGAAGAGCTGAAGATCGAGCTCAGTGGGGTGCCATTGGAGAAGCCTATGTCATCTACTTGTTAACATTCAAACATTCATGTATCTATCTGATCTTTACAAGTTTTATTGACCATACAAGTTTGTTTTTAAGTTTAACTTCCCGAGACCATAATATTATGTCGAGGTATTTAGTAGTAATATATGTATGTATACAAGTTCAATTGTCTCCTCGTATTTCACAATCATTTCCTAAAAACATCGTTACATGCCCGCGGTGTAACGGCTCAGCGAATCGCCGCCATTATTGTCTCACGTCACAATGTCGATATGATTTATTGATTGGGAATCGTACACGGCGTCGTGGGGCTTGTGTATGTTTCGTCCGATTCGAATACATTAAATGTTGATGGTGGTGGAAATTATGGATTATTATGATCATCAGCCTGTTCCGGTCCACTGTTGGATATAGGTTTCTCCAATAGCACGCAGTCTCCAGTGAGCTTGATCTTCAACTCTTCTGACGCAATCTCTGTCAGTTAATGTGGGTGTATCATTTAACTTAGCTGGAGCGTGTCCATCGTTATGTTAAGGATATGCGGATATATTATGAATGAAGTTTTCATAGCTGTACTCATAGTACAGGTTGTTGGTTGGCAGACTGCACATGAAGTATTTCACCTTAATCCTTAAGGGAGACCCATTTGTGATCGATTTTAATATCGTGTGCTGTAGCCGTAGCCTGCACAAAGTTTGGCTCCACGTGTCACATGGAGCGATTGGTACTATAAGTGTATTAGCCAATAAGATAGAACGATTGATCAATAAGATAGATCGATTGATTAATAATAAAAAACGAATGGTAAATAAGATAGAACAATTGGGTTATACGATAGACCGATTTATTAATACTACAGATCTATTGGTTAATGCGACGTGGTTTCGTATACTACCGCTACTTCGTACATTACGTGAAAAAGTAAATGCTCCCAGAATGTTCTGTCACGAGAGAATTACGAGCTGGAATTTATTGAAACAAATGCGAACAGGGAGTGGGTAAGCGAGTCCGGAATAATGCACGAGTTGGAATAGAATGCATCCCTCACAGGCTCTCGACGTGGCCTTGATGGAATTGAAGCACGTTTGGAGTGCATGGGGTTAGTTTGTAGACAAGGGGTGGCAACGAGCGATGTAATTATTCACGTTGGTTACGCCGCTTTTAGAAATTCTAGGCTCGAAATCCCAGTTTGTACATGTTTCTATTATCGAAAATAAATTAAAGGGTTAATCTTCAATTTGTATACAAATGAGATTAATCCCTTTGCTAACACTGAACATATACATACGTACATTTTTATATGTATATTATTGGTAAAATAAATAATATGCAATCAAAAGAAATTTAGTAAGAACATCTTTAGTACGTAATTTAGGTGACATGCGATTTAGGGATCGCACAGGACAGTTCTCTGCTCCGATTACGTTGCAACTCGTGGACAGCGCGGGCATTATTTGTATCTAGGAAGTTTGCGTCATACCGCAAACTGCCAGCCCACCCGTGTCGGGAGGAAGAAAAATACATCCTCAGACGCCGCGCCGGGATACCAGGGAGTCGTAAGTAGCGACAACCGGGCGCTGACAGTTCTCAGTAATACTTTTAATATGGCAAAATTTTTAAACGTTTCAGCATTCTACAAGATAATATAAAATATATCGTATTCTGAATGAGGCAAAATGATTAACGAAAATATTTTTATCAATAACCGACATGTCTCTTTTAAAGTACTAATGAGTATCTAATTTATAATTAATATTACGAGTTTCCGTTTGGAAATAATAAAAATGTATTACTGCGTTATTTACAATGTTTACAATAACTGAGATAGGAGAACTGCGACAGACAAAGAAGTGCAAATGCACTTGATGCAAATAAGAACAAAAAAACTCTATTGTATCTATTTCATGTAAAATGTTTCACATTCATTTTGTGTCCAAAAGTACTACAATTTGTCTTGTACGCATTTCAGTTCATAAAAAAAATTGATAACACTGTTTTATGTATACTCTTTTATATAGACTTTATACTTTACAGGTGAAATTAAATTATGATATAATATGATAATGTTTTACATTACAATCATAGCGCAAATTACGTAAACATTTGCAGTTGTCCAATAAAGAAAATTACAAAAGGATCTTTGAAAATGGAACACTGCTTTTTTAAAATAAGCAAGTATGTCTTTAATTGCAGTCGCAATCAACCGGTATTGTTAGGGAATATGTTCCGAGTTTTCTGGATGTTTATAGTCCAAGTGTTATAATTGAGACTTATTGTTGGAGATAATAATTGTGTTACAGGACATGAGAATTTATTTCATCATATTGTTACTGAAGTAATAAAGTAACGATATTTACAATTTATTTAATTATACAAAAGCACATATAAGAATTTAGCCTGTTTAGTGTTGCTACATAGCTGGGATAATTTTTCAACAGAAATAAAAACGGAATGAGAATAATTTCTTTAAAAAAATGTATTGAAAATATGACTGTAATGTTTGACACGCAACATTGTGGTACAGTCATTAAAATGTATGTCGCATGAACCAGTATTTTCAATAAACACATGCTGAGAAATCAGTCGCATAGGTCAGAAATAATGGACTCGTGTAACTAATAACTGACTGTACAATTTTAAGGTCACACACTAAGTTCAATGAAACTAGTGTATTGATATTAATTAACTACATTGGTTACTTGCTCTCGTACGTCAGCTGCGTGCTTGATAACAGTCTAGATAAGGATTCGCGTTCTATATAACTAATGTTCATTTCTAATATACATAGGTAGAATTATTATTAAGTAATTCATAAATGCAGTTAGCGATACAAATTCAAAGTATAGGTACTGCATACGTACTAACATACATACTAACATACATACATGTTTACATGTAATAAACACATCACGTGTATATCCTCGGAGCGATATATAGGTAAAGGGGTATAGTGCACCAATTTTGAGATGTGTTTAAAAGAGAGAGGGTGAGAGGAGAGAGAGAGGCGTTTAAATTTTTCAGGGGTGTTTAATGTTTGAAATATCTTTGCTATACTTGTTTCTAAGCAGCGATGTTTCCCAATTTCGTTCTCATTTCTAAGCTGAGATGGATATAAATGAGCGTTACACCAGTTAGGTACACGCCCCACATAAAATGTGGTATGATGGTGAACACCGAGCACATTACCATACTTCGATTCACTACATGAAAGTCCAATAGTACCCGACCAGGGATTCGATTCAGAACATTTCAATCAGCAATCACACTTGCAACCAGACAGTCACACCGGAATGAGTAAATCATTTATTATTATTTATATTGTTTATTTATATGTAGATATAATTAATGTAAATATAACTTTTTAGCTGACAAGCATTCGGCGCACCTGCAGGTGATCGGTTACCGTCGCTGATATTATATCAGTAGGAAATAGGGATATAAATTTTAATAGCCCAAGAGTTGGCAATACCTATTATATTGGCTTTACTTCACTGATAATTTTTAAATGTATGTAATTAAATTGTATTTAAAAATAGATGGTAATAATGTACATTTGCAAAATACAATTGGGATTGCTCTGAAATTGTAGTTAAGAAAGAGTTAACCTCGTGATACGACTAAACATTTATAGTTCGACCACAAAAACGTTTTTATTGTATTAGTTTGTCAGACCAACCCTAAGCGACCTCCGCGAGGTTTCATATAACGATAACTTCTTTCACCATGTAAAAGATGAAAGGGTGTATTCTATTGAGTCATCTTTCTAAGATAAAAATGTTTTTATCCATCTGCGCGGACCTAAACGTGTTTTTATTACGCTCTTTCACAGGGAATCAAAACACGACGATGGTCTTGGTTACATAATGGAATTTAATTTTCATTCCGCTGGTTTCACGAGCTTTTATAGTAATTTTTTCGTCAATAACTTTTGCCAATAACTATTGTCAAAAACGTTTGTCGATAACTTTTGTCAATGATTTTTGTCAATGATTTTTGTCAATAATTTTTGTCAAGTTATTTTGTCAATAACTTTGGTCAAAATAATTTGTCAATAATTTTGTCATTAACTAGGAGTGGGCCGTATTTTTGTAAGACTTTTAGTAGATCTTTACGATCGAAATTAGAAAAACCCTCTACCGAGCTACACTTGACATATCAACACCTGTTTATTTATTATTGTTATTAGTTGTTTGGTTATAAGGAAATGATAGCCGAAACACATAAAGGCATCAGGCTTGCGACTTTCCGGTGTCTCATCTTAGTAGAAATCAGTCTCGTACCTCAATTAAATTTTAAGCTCTTCTGAGATTTGAAGCGAGTATCATCCACCGATTATAAGTAATTATCGTTAAACCTCCGATAACGATCGCACATACTATTTCTATTAACTATCGCGTATTTTACTGCATAAGCCTTAATCACGTCTGTCAGTTAATTAACTAGTACAAAAGTTATTAAATAATTAAATAATATCTTCGTATCTGGCGGACACTATTGATAAATTAAGCTTATCATTTTGCAATAATCGTTGGTTAACGTGTGGCACCGATTTATTTCAAATGACGTCCATCTGTATAAATGTTTAGGAAAGGCAGAAGCGACTGTGACATCATTGACGGCGAATCAAACAGCGTGTCACAAGACCGAAATGATGTCTAAAAGCATAACTTTATTCTATTAAAAGGCATGGCTCCTGATATTAAGTGATCACTTTCGCCTATAGATGTTTGCATTATTAGAAGAGTTACTACTGTTATGTCTACCCTAAATAAGTCAAAATCAAACGTCTGACAAGAAAACGAGTGAAAAAATAGTAATTGATTATAATGAAGGTGAACTGAACCAATGTATATGATTAAAAAAAACCTTCAACACGTCATTGTTATTACCTCGTTCCCATGAAAGAACAAAAGATTTAGTAGATTCTAATCTGTCCGTAAAAGACACTGCTAGTGTTATACAAAGCGTAGTTAGTTAAAATTTTGCCGTCAAAACATATTATCTCACATGCAATTTTCTTTCAAATGAATTATTGAATTAATTTAGTTTTTGTGTTTTAAAGAAATTAACTGAAAGCTCCGTTACTGTTACGGTTAGGTACGTCTATTGCGGCGAGTGCCAAAGAAATGGCAACGATTTACAATAAATCCACAATTATACTATGATTTTTCAAATATATAGGTAATACAACAGCAGTGGTAGCCTAGTGGTTAAGAATTCAGCCTCTCATTCCGGAGGTCCTGGGTTCAAATCCATGGCGCGCACCT
>DWEE01000437.1:0-17387 GCA_018245755.1 Parelbella macleannani | reverse complement strand
CGTACAATCTGATGACGCCACCTGGTAAATCCCAGGTAGACGACACGTGGCGTGATCCGGGGGAGAAGTGGGGTGAACGCCACCTGGTGTTCACCCCTCCGCGGATATGAAGCGCACTTAGCGTCACGTGCATAACAACCTTTATATTGCTTCACAAAACCATGCTACAAAAACGGCTCACGCCAAAATAAACATAAAACTTGGAAAGGAGCAAAAATAATAATGTCAAACCATTCTTTATAATATAATAATGATACAATAACAATATCAAAAATGCCATGACTACAGCGATGTAATAAATTCATTAAAATGGCGTATAAACTAAGATTGAAAACGGTATTTTAAAAAAATTGGTTTACAGGATTTAGATCTACAATTACAAAATACATAAAAAGATAGCCCCATTAAATAAAATAACATTTCATTTACATTCATTTCATACTGATTTGCTAACATCAATAGCCATTTAACATGCCGTGAAATACAAAACGAAGATATGCTTACTACATGCAAATTGAGTTGCATTGTTAATTGGAATGTGAGTTAAACTATATGACCTAGTAAACTGAAGAAATACAAATTTTTATTTGAGTAACATAATAATCAAATATCAATCAATTATAATAATTATAAGAGATAAACTGAATTACCCATTAATATATTGTTAAAAATGTGCACGATTCCTTTGAGACCACACGCAAGTAACTTTAATTCCCCCACCAGCCCTACTTCCGTTATTCTACCCTTTTTGTCAAAAACCATAAACGAGAAAAACAAAAGTGCATTCTTTGTATGCACAGACACGCGGACGGCGGTTTTGTTTATTAGCGGAAACCAGCCGCGCTAGGGATGTCGACGACGCACAAAATATTATAAAATTCTAATCATCGTGCACTGATATCATAACATCATCCGTGTATTTCCTTAAAGAAAGAGGCAGAGAAGTGTAGTACACTCCTATAAATCAACCTTTGTTGTACCTCCAACCTCAGATTAGGGGGTGACCCTATTGCAATAAATTATATTGTACATTGATATAATGATAGTCGAAGTAATCCATGTATGATGTATTTATAATTAGCTTACCCTATGACATTAACCTTTATTATATAACGTATAATGTCTTTGTATTCATGACAGTATAATTTATTAGAGCTTCAGAAACAGGTAGGTATAGGATGATTGAAAGTAGTAATTTTCTTTAAAATTATGTAATTGCATCAAGACAATGACGTCTTATCGATAAATTATGGGTTTTATACGTAATTGTATTATGCTGTTCTTTACTTATTTATTTTGTAACTCATATTTGAGATAAGACACAGTTTAATTTGGAACTTTATTAACCATTTAAAACTAGATCATGTCAGCAAAAAGTTAGATAAAATCTATTCGAGAATGTTCAGTTATTATTAAATCTTTGGATTTTATATAAAATTTAAAATTAGCTATAATCTAGAAATATATATGAATATAGATATTTTTGCCACTCAGACAGAACACATACTAGTGTTCAACATATAAATATTTATTCTGGATGGGAAAAAAACCCACCGCCCTCATCGCTAACCACTAAGCACTGAACATACTGGCCAGTCATAATTATATAAACGTTGACAGCCCTACAGTATGCCAGTAACACGCGGGTGCATCGTCAATAGTAGTAGGCCTACAGTGGCCGCACGCGGCACGCGCCCATACGCCACACGGTCGTGCGCCTCAGCCTCTGTCGCACCGCCCCGCACTTTTTTGAAACAAATACCGTTATTAAATATTTCTAAAATATCAACCCGATCTCGCAACACGCGCAGTGGCATCCATTTTTAAATAGTGAATATTACGTTACATTCAAAATGTGCAAACATATCGTACTTGTTCCTCTCGACACGACCGAAACAGGTAAGCATTTTATATTTCACTAATTATTGCTTTTTGCATTTTTGTCATCTACCCGCTGTTTTGAGTTTATTTAATTATTAGTTTTAATGAATGGACTTATTGAAAATGTTATTTTAATGATTTGTGTAATAATAAATGGTACAGTTATTAAAACAATTTAGTACTTCAGCTACGACAATCAGTGTATATTTTTATGTAACTTTTTACCACCGTAATCTGTTTTCAAAAATTTGATTGACACTATTTGCACGTTGATTATTATTGACAATGCTCCGCAAATTCAATGTATGACGATTTTTAAGTACCTACTAGACGTTTTCCGTTAGAAATTCCTACTTTAATTTGAATGTTAGTTCGTCTATCGTTTCCCGGTTCACAATTTAGTCAATTGCGTCGAATCAGAAACACATTTATTTAAATTGAAAGCCAACGTCTTATATGGTGGCTATCAATTGCATGAAATAATTATTTTTTTATTATATAACGATCTGTATACGGGGACAGGATCCCGGATAGCGGGATGAATCAGCTCCAGGCGGAACGCGGTAGGATGGCTTTATTAGTGATATTGACAGATGCGGTCTGAGGGACCGCAGTAACACGTCGCGTCCGCGCCGCGCGCATGCGCCCGAACCGAGTACATCCATAACACTTTAAAAACATCGCGACGACATACGATAGCTTAAATTATAAACCATATCGTCTGTAAAATTAACTGCAGTGGAGTTCTAAAACGGTGGTGTTATATGCAGGCATATCCCGCGAGGCACGATACAGGTAACTTACTAAAACTTGTTTAGAACATACCATTTGGATGTTATTTCTAACCTCCGTTTCTAACCTCCACATTTTCAACTAGTGCTTATAAAATGACATTTTATATCATAAAACGAAACTATTCGCCATTAGCTTTGATTGTGTCATCGTTAAGTTTAAGAGAAATAAATGTATTCGCGATATTTCATGTCTGTATTGTTTCTACATTATACGGTTATTACCAGTTATCGCAATGTTCATTTCATTAACTTTAATATAATTCTGAATTTATTGACATTGATTTTATTGACAAATTGACATTTTAGAATGTACAATAATAAAAATACTAAATAGATTACAGATGTGATATTACGTTTTAAAACATACACATCCTCATATTGCAATATTTTTTTGCACTATAACTGTCATCACCCTGGGTTGACTAGTAGAAAATGCCACCAGACTTAAGTCCAATCTTTGTGTAACCAACCCAGATTCAATCATTCTTAATTATACATCAAAGAGCAACCGTTACAAAGAATTAACTTAATGCTTAATAGCTTTCTCCAGAGCTTAACAATTGAGAAATATTAAATAAAATTATATGTAGAATCAAAGACAAAAATATCATCATCATCATCATCATATTCATTATCAATCCGTTCCCGTCCACTCCTGCACTTGCCTCTTCAATAGAACACCACTGAACTCCATCTTCAGCAACTGCTTAATTTTTTTTTCTTTTTGAATTATTATCTGTCACAATAAAGTAGTTAAATTAAATTTGATTCACAATATTCCTTTTGCTATACATACGTGTGTCGTCAAGGTATTTAAAAGAAAATGAGGTTATAAATTTAACAACAATTCGCCTTGAAACTAATATATTTACACTTCTCACATTAACCAACTGCATAAACCACACAAGCAATTGTTTAATTTTATTTTAAACTGTGAATACTAAATTCGACTCGATTTCTGTTATTCGGATATGTAGGCCCACAGTATTTATATAGCTGCCTGAGGGATACGGCAAATATGAACAAATGCATATGCGATCACGAAATTGTAATTCCATGTCTTATTCTAATTTTTATCTTCTATTTAGAAAGTCCAGTAGTGACTCGGAGTCTGGAATTGTGCCCGGTGTATGGCAATAGCCTCACCACCCATTCCATGGGACTTAAATGTAACTGGTGTAACGTGGGAGTGTGCTACACTCCTCTACCTACCCCTTCGGGAATTACAGGCATGATGTTACTAATATATTTTATATGATTCACTATTTGTATAATTGAGATGAAATGAATTGTTGAGGACCTGATATGATTTAATTGCAACAAACACCGTATGTAACTAGAAATACATTGACTTCATCCCAACTTTGAAATATGTGGCTGCGTTCTTTGTGCTTTCACCATCATCATCGTTGTCGTCATCGCATCATCATCCATCATCGTGTTCATCATTTTTATCACCATTATCGTGGCCATCACCTATCATTAACCCTTCTATCGTTCCACTGTTGGACATGAATGTCTATCCAAAATGAGAAGGGTTAAGGACACCGACAATGTAATTTTGTTTATTACTAAGGTTGTAATCCAGTAACAGCAAAGATTTTTAACCTTATGCGATGCGATAAGATATCCAAACAATCAATGAAAATTTACTTTTAAATGGTTTTTTTTTCGGATAAGTAAGCATCATTCTCCACTATTATTCGCACTGAACTAGCATGAAACAATATGCTGTAAGCGTCTCGCTTTTGCAGCAGGAAGGTGTGCCCAGCTGTGGGACATAAAAAGAGCACGACAAGTTAAGAATTCATTTTAATTAATGACATTCAGACGGTTTTTAAACCAGGTGCTATTGTTATCAAAAGTTACTTATCAGTTTTTGCCGTTGAAACATTTTCCATCGAAAATCCCTCATCTAAAAATCTTAAAGGCGGTCATTCATCAAGCTGAATTATAGCGTTATTATTGAGTTATAGCGTTGATAAGATCATGGTTCTAAACACGATATACAGTTCAACATTTTATTTTGTAGTAACTTGACCGACCGTTAGATATCATGGGCCTGGAGCTGCAGCAACCCGGTGGATGCAAAACACAAATACTATGAACTGTTTCGGCTTTAGAGAACATCCTTGTCCAACAGCGAACGTTAGAGGACTGCAATGATGATGATGGTATTGTAAAAATAATAACCGTTATACCTCGACTTTTAATTTTATCTAATATTAAACGCACGTCAAACATTTTCGTCCTGTGTAAGATACATATATGTATATACTATGTTGTAGTCTAACACTGCTCGTATGTCCTTACACTAATTAATCAATTAATTGATTAACTACGCCGTACGTCAGACAGTAAGGTCACAAAGTTTAATTCCTAGGAACATTTTGAGACTTAAAGAATAACATTCAATACCTAGTATCATGTACACATGTATATACGTGTTGTTTTTACCCTGAACTCTGAATATAGAACTCACGTCGTCGACATTCGAATCGAATTAATGAAAATACCACGAAAATTGTATATGGTCGTTTCAAACTTTTCCTTTTGCCTTTGTCATGTTACCAATATATCATACAAGTGTTAACATTTAGAAAGTCAAAAAACTAAATGGTGTGGTACTTGTGAGTACTACAGTTAACAATTATTATTATCCATCATCATCATCAACTTTTTTATCGATCCACTGTTGAACACGGGTCTCCTCTTAGAGTGAGAGGATTATGGCCATAGTCTGCCATGCTAGCCAAGTGCGGGTTAGCAGACTTCACATGCCTTGCAACTATTTTGTTTGAAAACTGTAACGTGTGCTAATTTCCTGGCGATGTTTTCCTTCACTTTTATAGCAAGTAACACTTATTCTTAAAACGCACCTTTTTTGTAATGGGGTGGCACGCCGGGATTGGAATCCAGGACCCCGGGAATGAGGCGCTGAATTTTAAACGACTAGACTACCGCAATACTCCTACATCACTGTTATTCAATATTAACATCGTTATTGTATTATCAGCAGTATTCAGTTATCACTAGTATTCAATTATGACGGGTATTCAATTATGACAGGTATTCAATGATTACTATTCAATTACCATGTCTTTCTTATGGTTCTTTATTTTTAACAAAGCAAAAAACAGATTAATAATTGTACAGGATCATAAGTATTTGAAGGCGCCTATGGACAGTCAATAAAACTGATGGAATGTGTTTGCTGACCTATATAAATATACGTATAGGAGGACAATTTGTGTTGTATCCATAGCAAGAGCAGGTGGCCATCGAATGATAACCCATTGATCGATGTTGATTCAAGTATTGACATTTACTTGAACTGTCTCGACCGTCAATTACAGAACGCTGGAGAGTAATTGAACGTTGTTACTGACGTCTATTATGACAATTTCGTTTTTAAATGACAAACATATTTGATATTATTATTTGGAAGTACGTGTTGCAACCAATTTGCACGAGTTAAGCGTGTACATATTATTTTGCTTTTACTTTGCTTTTCCTGCGTTTTATAATGTTGTTGCTGACGAAAAATATTTTATCAAAATTTCAAGTACTCAAACCATCGCACAGTTGAACTTTATAAAGGAAATTGTTGACACCCGGGTACTCACCTATATTCAACACTATGAAACGTGTTAGCTACCGCCCTAAAACAATTTTACTGTTATTTTCAAATTCTATCATCAGAATCAGACTTCTTTTTGAGAACAAGACTCAAGATTTTCGTCTGTAATTTTTTCAAAACCAATTCAAAAATCGTCAAATCTTCTTAAACAGTTATGATATGCCATAGACATGTAATTAATTAAATAAGTCCAAATATATCGTGATTAGGATTTAGCCGCATTTTTCAAAATTTCCAAAATATATTTTTTGTTGTGCTAGATAGTAGTATAGTATTATCCCTTATTGTAATACTTGCAATTATTGTATCAACAGTAGTGCTTAAACATCCCATAAATATTGTATTTTATTATCTGAAATATATAAGTATTTATTTTTTCAGCCCTACCTCAAATCGATGTAAAAGCATACATACATTTTTTATGTACATTTATATTCCGTAAAGAATCGATCAAGTAATCTTAAATCGATTCGCTAATGTATGACTTCATATGTCAATTCGAATTTTTAATCAATTCGAATCGACAGCTATCACAAATGACATTTATTATGGCACCAGTTTAATTACCATATAATTTTAGTTTCACAATAGATATATACAAAAACCACACGTGACCTTAATTGCAAAAACAAATTATATTCAATAAAGCCAGAAGTTATAATGGCTTAATAACTAATGATTTCAGACGAAGCAAATCGTACGCTTACCGAAATGGTAATGATAATGCTAATTCTAGACATACTACCACAAATTACTATTATGTGTTACCTATTATCTTTATAATACTGCAATCTTATAGTCAGTTTGAATCTATCAAATGTGAACCTACCGAATTGTCCTGCCCTGTCATGCTCATTGGATTTATCACACTAGCCGCAGCATCCGCTGGCTCTATTGATACAATCGCTTTCACACTACGAATTGTCGATGTTCATTCAGGCTCGTTACTTTTGATAAACCGGCTATTCATGCCATAACAGCATTTCAAATATGGAATATTTATATATCAGTTCAGAAATCATGTAATTTTCGTATGTTTTTTAATTATATATTTAACATGTATTTTTTTAAATTATAAATAAGAGTAGGTACCGAAATCATATGACAGTCTTGTAATTATAACGGCGTTTAAATTGCGTTCTAGTCCTGAAATAAAATTGCCTAAAAAATGATTAAATAGCGATAGTTAATTTATTTCCGTAATGTAAACTGTATTCCGTTGAAAAAACTGTAGATTTTACTTGCAGTCTGTAGTCCTCATATAAAATGAATATTTTGCTTAATTTTAAAATTAGTCACCAGCTCAATATTTACAATTTTATTATTGATCAGTAATTAATTTAGATGTCAAATAAAAATTTTGAGGTAGCTTAATAATAACTATAATCCTTACTTATTTTTACTAAAGATACAATGCATTTGGTAATTAATTCACATACTTCCTTCTCTAATTTTACTACTATAGCGAATAATTCTACTCTCACAAGGCGCATTTCTCCAAAAAAATGAAAAAAAGGTTTGCGAAAATGACCATATGTCACCTCTCTTAATATTATAATGAGTCACTCAATTAGCTGTGGGATTGCTGAACTTGCAGCACGCATTAATACTCATCAATCGGCTATCAAGCTGCAGCGTACTACTGCATTCTCACGAGTATCGCGTTCAACAAATCAGTGAGATATGAAGTCGTTCTACGTCATGTTCAATTATCGTACAATGTTGCCGGCATCGTTTGCCGCTGTTTATGTGATCAATCAACAAAATTACGGGCAACACAACAATTAACTGTACGCTTTACAGTTTAAACTAATATACTCATGAGACCGTCTCGTTGGTCGATTTGTTGCTAGAGTGACCACTGATCGGGAGGTCCTAGCTTTAATCCCTGGATCGGCTACAACCTTTATAACATCTGAATCAATTCGACAATAGGTACAACGTGTTTAACGATCAAACCATTATCATCATCATCATCATCATCAATCCCCTTTGCCGTTGTACTGTTGGAGAAGGGTCTGCTCTTGGAATATCAGATAAATGTAAATATCAGATTTAGGTTCATTTTTTCTATGACATTTTGACATATGCCACAAATGTATATAAAACATGTATCATATTTCAGACGTGCATTATGTAAGATAGTTTAAATTTCCGTAAACACCCAATAAATAAATTACTTCAATGTAGCCCTTTTCATCTCCGTCTCTGTCCTTGGCGATGAACATCTAATAAATATGAAAATCAATATTCAAAAGCAGGTAAGAAATCAATACGGCTATTGTTCGATAACACTAAATGAATCCATTTAAAATTTCACAATCACGCTATTACTGGAGAGAGGACTGATTTGCTCAATGTTTCAATGAATGAGAGTGTTTGTTCAGCCGACGTTGCGTTGTTATCGCGACATGGGACGTAATCTAGCGTACTCTTGATTACGGCGCTCAATGTGCTTATTGATCGCGTTCGTATGACGGCCGTGTACCACAACGTATGTATCAGCTGATTCTGTGCCGTGTCTAAATGTATGAAGGTCGGCTTTAATTTGTTCAGTAGACTTTTGTGTTTTTTTTTTGTGAAAAAAGAAGCAAAGGCGCAGCCAGCAGTTGCGGTAGCTGATGCCACTCATATCTGCAATTTATTTCGAATAGATTATACGATTGGAAATGTCGATTAGTCTAGACTAAACGTTATCATGAATTTTGGTAACACATTTAAGCTTGTTATAAAAGGTTTAATTAATTCATCATCACCATCATCTACTCCCATCACTCTACTCCCGTCCGCTGCTGGATAAAGGTCTCTCCAACAGCACGCCACTCAGCTCGATCTTGAGCTTTTCATATCCAACCGCTGACGGCCACTTTGCGTATATCGTCCACTCCACCTGCGGGCATCCTGCGTATAAATTGACTCGCTAAGAAATATAAAGAAAAAATTTTATTCAGTTCCATCTATGAAGAAAACCTGCAAGCCCGCCATGTTCGGGCGGATCTGGCACGCCAGCAGACGAGCGCTCAACCTTGAACACTCTCCCCCTCAGCAGTTCGCCTGCAGCCAGTGGCAGGCCAGCCATCGCCCGTCTACAGTATACCTCGCATACAGGTTTGTACATATATATATATTTATATTGAATAGAAAAAAAATATTTTAATAATTACACATTTAACATGAGTACATATTCCGTTTTGATTACCGTATTAGCCTAGTTAAATCATCACGAAACCTAATTGATTGGTGTCTATGCTTAATATAAATTTTAAATCGTCATTCCCAAAAAGCTACCAGTAAATATATACGATGTAATTTACTTAATTGAGTACAAAAAGTAAAATCACACCTGTAATCCCCGAAGGGGTAGGCAGAGGAGTACAGTACACTCCTACGTTTCACCAGTTACGTTTAAGTCCTACGGAATAGGTGGTGAGCCTATCGCCATACACCGGACAGAAATCCAAACTCCGTGTCACTACTAGAACCAATTGGGTATTAACTATCTCCTTCTGGCTTATATGCCCGAAACCGCTACACTCAAATCTCTTTATACAAGTAAAAATAAAAGGTTTGCTTATTAAAGAAAAAACATATTATTAGCATCATAGTGACAGAAACCACCAAGGCACCGTAATGGCTGAAGACTGAGCTCAGTGGCATGCCATTGGAAAGGCCTATCTCCAGCAGTGGACGGGAGTAGGCTGACGATGATGATATCATGTATCAAAAATCGCAAATGTATTTTAAGTAAATACTGTGTAAGGTTAAATGAATGAATCTGTATATATACGTTCGCACCCAAGACAAATATGTTATTTTGGAATTTAGCACCGCAAACAGGCAAACGGATCACCGTTGTAAGAGGAAATTGTACATTAATTGAACTACGACATAAAATCGCCGAGAAACGCTTTGCTACATCTTAAGACTGATTTCTCAAAACCTTACATTAATACACTAGTATCCGCAACCGTTGCTGTTTAACGGCATTAATTGCTGCCATCATGAAAGTATACTCCACATTTTTTACGGACATAGTGAAACTGTCCAGCCCCTTAATTTTCCAACTCGCAAAGAATAAGTTCATGGCCCAGCATAGATTACGGAACGACACGCGCCTATGTACAACAGAGACCTACATTGCATAGGTGAACGTAACACAGCGCTTATCAAATATTACTAGGTACTGAGTTTTATTGCTCGCGCCAATCATTCACACGCTCACATTGTAACCTCTCGCTCTAGCTTTATTTAGCATCGTGCTGTAACGGCACGTGCAGCGGGCGTTGAGTTTTCTGTTTTCAAAATTAGAATGTTGATGAATGAAGCGCGCAGGCCGTAAGTATGGTCATATTTGTCACTCGAAGCTCTCTGCCTATTCCGTTAGAAATGTCACTTGAATATATAATAATTAAATTAGGAGCATTTAGTTAGATTTGTTTATTTTCCACGTATTTTACGCCACCAACTAATAATAGATACTAAATATAGGAAAGGATCATGAATAAGGAAAAGTGAACAGGAAAGGGAAATTATATAACACTGCATATTATGCGTTGATATGTCTAATGCCGGTGGTCAGTTGTCGTATTGTTATTGTAGTCTCGACGCCAGGTTTGTTTCGGGAAACGCAGAGAGCCACGGCTGACATGCTTCGTATGCACTAATCACTCTCTTCATCCCACACTCTGCTCATCGCAAAACTAAAACACTGGAACCCCCAAAGGTCGTAATATCTGAAACTTTATCAGTATTGTAATAGTTAATAAAAAAGTAACATCACGCCAGTATTGCCCAAAGCGGTAGGCGGAAGAGCGTAGTACACTCCCACATTTCACCAGTTAGGTTTAAGTCCCAATAGAAAAATCCAAACCGTACCCGGGTTTTGAATCCAGGACCTCCTGATCGGCTGTCGCGCTTGCAACCACCCGACCGACAAGGCAGTCAATTATTGTAATAATCATGTTTTGGTTTTTTTTTATTTTTATGAAACACCTCAAGCTAAGGAATACAAAACTCAAAAAAACTCCACGTCAATCCTGGATGATGTCGAGAACTAGTTACGGTATGTTTGGTATGGTATACTAAGCTATTTATGTTTGCAGGTGGCTGTTATTCGTGAGCGTGCTGTCGATAGCCATAGCCAGCTTCGCGTGCCAGCGGCTGCCGCGGCGGTACGACGGGCCGCCGGTGCAGCTCAACTACTTCAAGTGGTTCATCTACTTCACCAACTGGGGCTACTTGTTCATCGCCATACAGTCGGGCCTCGCGCTCGCCGTCGTACTCCGCTATCGGAGAGAAAAGTCCTTCAATATTTGTAAGTGCGTTAAGTATAGTTAATAATAATAATTTATGGAATTATTACATAGTGGAAAATGTGTACAAAGCGCTCGGAAAGCACCGCCCCCACATTTGTTTTTACAGTAAAGTTACTATAGAAAATTGATACTATAAGAATTGTTACTTTAATAAATTTGTTAACATAATCATTGCTGCCGTAACAGATTTTTACTATAACAAGTTGGGTTTCGGTCTAAAGTGTGCAGCTTTAAATACACGTGTTAACTGGTGATGCCTCGGAAGTAGAAACGCGTTTGTTACTGGCCTGTTAGAACCCATATTAGCTATAACTAACTGCGCTCGTACTGTCATAGATATACTAACCGGGTTAAATATATTAACAACCCCTACTCCTACAGAACTGTCACAGATTTAATAGCAATAATCTTACTAACAAGTTGCACTAATTGAACCACTCACACTAATAGTTCTATTCCCACCGTTGCTGACGGTGTTCACTTGATGTGCATTGTTATCCAATTCGTTAAAGGTACATTTAACAACGATCTGTCACTCATTTTATAAGTACCGTGCTATGAAAATAAGTTCCAACTAGCAACATTTAGTACAGGTTAATACTTTAAGCTGATCCACTGCGGTCGCATTCAGGTTAATAACGGCTTTAAAAACAGATTATCCATATATATTAAAAGCCACAAAAACAATAGTTTGGTTTCCAATAATAACATCTATTATTTTTTCTATTTACGTTTGTTGATGTACACAGATAAGCATATTTACTGTCGAGCCGTGCCCGTAGCTAACCAATGATGTACTTAGATCAATTCGTGGGAATGTTTAAGATCTAACCGTTCAATCCAATCGTGAACCTAGATCGGTTCGTGGTAATGTTCGAAATGATGACAACTCTAATTTTAGCAATGTCAAGAGTCTCGCGTGATTTCGTTTGTTAAGATATTAAACTGTTTCCGTGCAGCGTTCACTGGCAACAATTAATACAGATCGTGCCGTCGCGTGTCCCCACAATCATCGCGATGGTTGCTCATTGCTGGAACTGCGTATGATCGCTATTTGAGTACGCGATCATCATCAACCAAACACGCCTCCTTAGACACAGGATGTAGCCTTGTGAAATTGACCGAAATTAACTGTAATTGATGTGATTTTTACAATCAGTTCATGTATAACATCATCTCTGGAGCGCTAGACAGAAAAGTGTAGTACCTACACACCCATGATTCACCAGTTACAATAAAACTACATTCCATTAGGAACAGGTGTTGAGTTTGTTGCCATTCACCGAGCACTTGTGCAGTGCTACTGGGAATTTCAAGATTAAAAAAAACAATAATAGATACTTTTCTTGACCTACGATTCGAACCTCCTATCTTTTTATACGCAGTCGCACTTGCAACCACTCGAGGAACAAGACAGTTATCAGTTCGTGAAAATCTCAGCAAATGCTATAATATGTTTCATATTATTCTGATATCGGTCTGTTAGCGATGCCACACTAATGTATCAAGTTCCCCTCAGAGGCGAGTACCTAGTTCATGACGTTCCCGGATATGTGAATCCGCCATAGAAATAGTGCACAATACTGCGCTCAATAGTGATCTCTGTGTTTATTCTGTTATTCTATAATGTACCTACGTACCTACGTACGGATCGTATTTTATTTTTATATCTACAAGTTCATCATAGTAATTAGCATTCATAGACTAAAAACAGTCGTCATCGTAGACTATTATTTTAAATTTTTTATGGTTGTAATGCATTGATCGGTGTAATGATCACGATAATACGCTTATTATGATCGGGATCAACATGACCGTGAAATATAATTATTAATTATATAAAATGTAACAGATAAAAAATCTATGCTACTCATTTCGGTAGGCGTACAAAACCTACAATGTAAATTATTTTACAGCTATTACAGTTAAATATCGCAGATACTCAAACTCATGAAATATGTCACATAAAAATCTATTTTACTCATTTAAGCATTTGCTAAAATAATATGTTTTTATATAATAAATGTATAATTCGTCAACACGTTATAGGTAATACATGCAGTTTGTATGACGGACTCCCTTTTTCAACAACATTCAATGATTGCGATCAAAATGTCTATTTGAATTATATCTACCTTTTCATTTAAATAGACGAATGGAAACGACTATGTGTATTATATTGCAGATAAAATATCACGGATACAGAGAAAATAAAAAAATATTAGGGGTAAAAAACTGTCTCTGCCTATTAATTCGTCAGTACATTTAATGTAGTCCATCTGGCTCACGGTCCGCGGTTCTCAACAGCACGCAGACATCGACAAGGGGACGTCGTGTCACGCACTGCTGATTGATACAATTTCGCGTCAATTAAACTCACCGAGTGGGCCGCGGCCGCTGCCACAATGATCATCATTGGTTCCTCATTCTTGCCATTGACGTTGCCAGTCTAGCCAATATATTTCTAATAAATAACCAATTGGCGTTTTGGTACCACGAGCCGGGAGCAATTTTAGCGTTGCCACAGAACGAAATTAAATGTGGTCTACATACAATGTCTAGGTGTTGTTTCAATAGAATCACAGTATTTATAACAGCTTATAATGACAATGATTTATTTTACGCGTTTTATAACTGTTATTAAAACTGCCTAATTATACACGGCTACGGGTTGCTGATGTACAGTTTATTCTAATTGATTAATAGAAAAATAACATAACATCACACCTAAAGGGCCGGGACGAGGATTTTAGTATATTCCCGCGATGATTCGTCACTTATATTATAGATCCCTTAGAATAGGGGGTTAATCTATTGCCATATACTGGACACAAATATTTAATGAAATAAAAAGGCTATTATCAATGTCTTTATTTCATCAGCTTGCGAAGATGAAGAAATACCGATGGCTCGTCGGCAGCGTACGCCGCTCCTCTGTCGGGCGTACTGGCTCTCCCACACGGTCGCCACAGACCTCGCCTTCGTCATCACCTTGGTCTACTGGACGCTGGTGCACGATTCACGTATGTATTAATAATAATAATGCCTTAACACATCGCCGAATACAGCCATCAAATCGCAAAGCATCAAGAGAACTTATGTTACGATAACCAGACGGCCGATTTCTATACATATAAATATAATTATAGAGGATTCTTATATAGATAGTTTGCTTAGAAACGAGACACGCTTAAGTACAGGTTGATTGTATCGTTAATATTGTACCTACCAAATACATATGCACTTGTTCACGTCGCTTAACAATATTTGCACTTTAAGTAGATATATGACAAATAGGCGCTTCTTTGACTAAATATGACTAATATTAATTAACAGTAAATATATGTACTTGTAGTTATATTGATTCATATATGCGAAAATAGCACGATTAAATTATTTATCGCATTAATTCACATAATATAGATTTTAGGGATAACCCGACATAACCCTAAAAATGAACATTTTCGAAATCCCGCCATTTGCAACGATGGCGCGGCGGATGTTAAACGAGCTAAATAGAATACACACAATTGAGTTAAACCGATACAAAATTTTATATGAAACATATCCACGAAACATTTAATACAAGGTTTACTTGGCAATATTAAAGTGTCTTTAAACTGTATATTTCGCTACTTCTAATGTAAAAGGCATTTCTACAATTCACAACTATGTAAGGACACACTTTGTTCACGCTTTAAATAACAAAGTAATGTCACTTTGTGCGTAATAAATTGAAAGTGATGGTTATGACGTATTTCATTGATGATTAATTGGGCTCTATCGTTAATAATCGAATGCATGGAGAAGGCCGATGCCCAGTAATTGACTATCAATAAGTCACTTGGAACTGTGGACTGCACCTTCAGACGTAAACGATCGAATTATACTAGCAGATTTAAAACGACTGTGTATATATTTATATTACGTATTTACATATACATATATATCACGCCAGATCCCTTTCGGTATAGAGAGATAGCACCACGTACAATGTATCTATATCCTGACATAGACGTCGTGCTTATTCTATGTAAATATTGTCATTGACTACAATATTGCCAGTCTTATTAAGTGTTATTTTGTATGAAATCTATTTTTTAATTTTCAAGGGATTCACGAAATCAACGCTCTAAACTTGCTGGTCCACGGTGGCAATTCTGCCATCATGCTCTGTGAACTGGCAGTCACGGCGCACCCCGTACGCGCTGCTCACGCGCTGTTCGGGGCCAGTGCGGGCCTGGCCTACGGCGTCTTCAGCGCATTCTACTGGGCTGTCGGTGGAACTGACAGACTCGGTTTATCCGCTATATATCCAGCGTTGGACTGGAACAAACCTGGTGGGTAGTTCATAATTTGTACAATAAGTTACCAACCGCATTGTGAATGTTATATGATCTTAATGCCTTATATCCCATAACCAGTATCCCATATAACCTATCTGAAATCCAGAAACCATTCTGTTCTGAATCCAGAAGTTCTGTGGCATTAAAAAGGCACCTACGAACGTTTGTGTACACTTCGTATCAATGACTATGTATAATTTAGTAGTTTATATATACCTCCAACTAAGTAAAAAGGGTTTAAACGTCAACGTAACATCACGCCTATAATTCCCGAAGGGGCAGGCTGAGGAGTGTAGTACACTTCCACGTTTCACCAGTTACATTTACGGCCCATGGAATAGGCGGTTAACGTGTTGCCGAGCCACTTCTAGAAATCCTAAATTAGAAAAATCCAATAATACCCGACCCAGGATTTGAACCCACGATCTCCCGATCGGCGGTCCCGCTTGCAACCACTCGACCAACAAGGCAGTCTTAAATCGAAAGAGTTTAATAGAATGAAGCTTATGTGTGTCACATTATAAGAATTTGCACAGATGTAAGCACTTCTTAAATACCTATTGAAACCGTTTTGATCAACAATGCGTCATGTTCGTACTACGAGTGGATGATTTATATATTTTGTTATGTAGTTAAATTTTTGTGTATACGTTTCTCGGTGTCAGGAATAGAGGAATTTGCATTAATATTATTGTAAATTACGATGACGATGTTAAAAGTGAGCAAATACAACATTAGAGTGTCTGTAGACACGCAGGTATTCTGCTTATTCGTTAGTCAGCCTGGGGTACAATTACCGTACGTCCGTACAAGGAACTGCTTCGCTTAGTAAGTAGCACTTTGTAACACCTGATACTTTATCAACCTTCGATATTTGATGACGATCCTTCTAAGAAGCTTTCTATAATAAAATTTTATATTATTCAGATACACGTGTATTCAAATAAGGAAATCGCGGCGTCCGTTTTATAATTTTTTCATGACGTAGCAAAATATGAAACGTTACCATATTATGGCGGCGATTCTGAATGTAATGTCACACGTATTTATGTATGTTATGATCATAGTATCACGTCGGGGTCCTTTAAGGGCTAGGTAGAAAGTACCAAGTACCTAATATCGCTCTAATTACGAAGCTATTGTACTTCTACATTCTTTCGTCTACTCTCTTCATGCACGCCGCTTTCTAAGACTGTACTTCTCCATCAGCCAGTCTCTTACTTATTTGAGTTATGTAATTTATCCAATATACAATCTTCATCATCATCCTTATCAACATCGTTCACATCGTCAAAGACCCTCTTATCATTCTCTTGACGGATACAGATCTCCTCTCAAGGCGGATGCCAAGTCTGGGTTGGCAGATTATCCATTCCTCTAAGAAGGCTATAATATGATATTAATATGGTAT
>DWEE01000436.1:0-17395 GCA_018245755.1 Parelbella macleannani | reverse complement strand
TGGCCGTACCGACTGCAAATTGCATTGCGGTGCACTGGTATCTATAGGAAATGAATTAACCACATTAGACGAGTAACGCTCGCCGCGTGCAACGCGCCCGCCCGCGTGAGGAATCGCGCCTTCGATTTATCCCGCGTCTAAGAAACCTCAATGGAGTATTAACCTATATTTGTGTACTTAATCATCCACCCTTTTATTCAACTATTGGTCACAGGTCGCCTCTTGAGATGTAAAGAATTAGCCTGCCACGCTAGCCAAGTGCGAATTGGCAATCTTGAAACACCTTTAAAAAGGTTGCTAAAATCCATAAGGTGTGCAGATTTCCTTACGATTATTCGCAGTTCATTTTGCCTCCTCCTTCATTATCATTTAATATCATAAACGTAATGAACAAATGTTTCCAATGCGCTGTTTGTTACTCGCATGTAGCGCACATTGCTTGTGTAATGAACCATGAATACTTTCATGAGTACATAAAGTGCTGCCTACATCACCGGTAGCACCTATTAATAGATAACAATCTATGGTGGCCATTATTTACAAAACATTCTCTGGCATCTGAAAGGTGGTATTTATCAATCGTAAATGCTTTGCGACCGGTACAAAAGTAAATTTCGATTGGATGATAACCGTTACTTGGATTGCAATTATATTTAGGAAGCACTTAAGTATGCATCGAACCTTAATTGCTAGGCTTCCAGCTACGTGTCGTTTGTTCGCGTTCTGTGACACGAGTAATGAGTTACACAATTACATAAACATGTCCTTCCTAATTGGTGCGTACGCCGTAGAAATATCCTACGTCTAGTGCTGCATCGCTCTGCTCTAACGGCTCTCCGGCCGCTTATTATCCAAACTACCAATAACATGCAAACATGACATTCGCAGGAATAAGAGCTTAGTGACCTTTTACTATTTCTTAGTGTAAGGTCAGTGTACGAGCTGAACGTGGGTTTTCGTTGTGCATTTATTTGCAACATATATGAAATTCGTATAAATTTCTTTTCGTTTCCGTTGCTTAATTAATATTTCAAGCTGTATATTATAAAGTTAAATCTTTTTTTGCATATGATATATCCTAAACAAGTTTTTGAATACTAATACAATTTTATCATAATCATTATTATTAGATGTTGTAATCTAGAAATTTAATAGCTCTTACTGTTCGTGCTTTTAATTCTAAACCAAAACAAAAGAGCAACAAGCGAGCATGAAACTTTATGCAAAGCAAATATTCTGTTCGTTTCGATAACGAAGACTAGTATATCGTCGGCGTTGGTCGTAAACAATAGTAGTTAGAACATAAATAGTCTAAATATATTTATTTGAAAAGACGATGCGGATAGGGCGGGCGGCTGGCCAGCGGCGCGCACGAGCCCGCCCCCGCCTACCGCTCACGCGGCTATTGTTCCTGCCTACCCGAGCCCAGGCCTATCCACACCTACTGGTGTAGGCGCCGCCAATTACATCTGACTCTTGTGCGAACACCGAATACCATTGTATTCAAAATCAATAGAGACGAGCTGAGAGCGATGCGTGAAGACTTAATGGGATCAAAGTTCGAAAGCGAAAATGCTTACAATAAAATACGCCATCCATATCAAATGATTGACCATTATCGATTTGACATATAACGAGATTAATTACGACTGTTTTATATCTTGAAATACGAGGGTGACAAGAGACAAGAATCCCAAGTTCATTGTCTCCGTTAGAACTGCGACATGAAAGGTCTGCTGTTTTTCACACACCATGCAAATGCTTGACGTTGTATGGGTGCAAGCGGCCATCTTCATCACATTAAGCTAATATGTAATTGATTGGCTCCGCGGTGCGCAGGACGGCGACGTCGGCGACACACTCCTGTCGCGTTGATGTAAAAACGCTAATGATATAACGGTGCGTCGCGTCTTCCGGCACGCAACGCGCTCGCGTTAAATTTTCGACTTTTGATATATTGAACGATCACTTTCCACCGGGGCGACAGCGCGCCGACCCACATGCGTTTACCGGCTAAATTTATCACTGCCTACTTCGCGAGACATCGTTATCGCACACCGATCTCTTGGCTTCAACTTATAAAAAAATAAAACATCGGAATGAGAACACTGTCAAATGTAATGGTGTTAAGAGCTTACACATAATGTAGGTCGCTATTGATACAATAAACCGTTAATACATTAGTTGCCTTTTATTGATGCAAACATTTCCTTCTCGGCTGACGTTTTATTACTGTAATAAAAGTCATATTTTACTTAATGAACTGTTTCATTCTCTGTGTTTAATTCTCTCTACTTTTACATTTGTAAATAAAACTACACAGAAGTAGTCTCGATGTGGCCTATTTCGCTTTTGTTTAAAATAAAGATTGTTTTCCTAAATTGTAAATGAGCCATGTGAATGTGGTTCGCTTTGTTAGTTGAGAAAGTAGCGGCGGCATTGTGTGATAATGATTTTTTAGTTTATATTGAGTAGCGTATTGCGTGTGTTACGATTTAAACAGCGGAAGTGTTCCGCTCTACGCGGGATCATCTGCGTGAGTAAGTAGGCGCCAGTAATGTTCGTGTTATCCTTTAAAATAATCGTCACACTTTGGAAATCCGCTAATTACATCAACAACTAGCATTGTCTACTCGTTTCGTAAACAATTCCATTACAGATTTCAATATGAAATGAATGTCGTATCATTGTTCGCCCACCGTTAGATTCGGCCGATCGCTTACCGACGCTGTTTGATCTGCGCGTACCTATCGCTATTCATCATGATGCAGTGTTATCGTGCGATCGAACTGGGTAACAGATTTTTTCTACTGTAATCTATTTAACTTTAATTAATTGACTGTCACAGCAGTTCCATTTAAAGTGATAGCTCTATTAATTGCCAAATAATACTCGTTCGTTAGGAACAATACTTTCAAATTGTGATCGCATCTGATTTTACACATTTAGAAGACGATGCGAGAAGCTCTCACAAGAAACCGAGTGTGAGGTGAGAGCAGCGAGGGTTTTATACTATCACGATAGTTTACCGAAACATGCTCGCACGTAATTTAAGTAGAGCGATGTATTGCGGCCGCACGATGAGACGCGAAACGATGTCGGCGCGTGAATCCCGTTGGGACGGACGCCATTACTGCCCACCGCACCGCGCACACGTAGAAAAAGCGACCCGGTGCGAAGATGTCGCGCTGCGATAACATTGGATACCCACTTGATAACACCGCCTCCTCCACGCTCACGAAACGTATATCTCTCTTTCGGATCGAACACTTACCGCGAATATCCAATTATGTTCACACGAAGCCCGACCACAACTCATATTCATATTCAAGCCGTGTTACGGACCTACATGCCACTCTCTTCATACGACACGACTGCTCTCTTGCCACCTTTCCTTTGAAGAACTCTCATAAAGCGCCCTAATATCAATTAGAATACTTTTAAAATGTCATGAGCATTTTTAATGTCTCGTTTGACTGGGAATGCACTAAGACTTGTATCTGCACGACAAAGATAATAAAAATCTCCGCATTTCACTGTCAACGTTTTTTTTCTCTTACGTCTACTAAGCAATTTACGCTCTCGTCATATTCACAACCGTGTGGTCTGTAATGACCCTTTTATAATTGAGACACGATTGAATTGCTGTCTTTAAAGTGACATTTGTTATTTATTGTTAGAATATCTTTTAAAAATGTGCATGACACACAGAAGTATCTCAAGACTAGTAATGACCTTCCTCTGAATCGAAAATGTGGGACAATTAACAACAAATATGATAAATATAAAAGATCATTAATATTCTCGCCCTAAAAAAAGTAATTGGATAATAAAATTTTAACGACCCTCAATCCGAGATGGAACCGCGATGGTTGTTGATTGACCACGTGGCGGCGTGTGGTCCGCGCTAGATGCATCTTCCGTCTAATTGCACTCGCACTCATGTCACTCTAACAGATCTCTTGATGTTACATTTCACTAACTTATGGGCAATCAGCAAAACGATTATTTAAAGCTATGTTTCCACTGTCAAGTTGCCACTGCGCTGATCAGTCGTGGAATTACCGCGCACACGGTAATAATGACCGCACATTAATTTATAGGTGCGTCTTACCAACTGTAAATCTCGTCGGAGTTCATCCAATTCAGTAATAACGTACGTTCACATGTGGCAGACGATGTATGCGATGAGCTATTTGTAACAAGTCGGGCAGGCAATCTACCAACGGGACTGCCATTACACATATAACGAAAGGTTAAAGGTAAAATGTTATCAACCGGCGAATCTGTGCCGAGTGCAATCTATTGTCAATTAAAAGCCCTTGCTGAAGATGGTGACCGCCTTTTGCTTGTTCTATAGCTCATACAACAATAGCTCCTCAATAGATGGCTTTCGCCTCGGGGTGGCAGCAGCTCGAACGTTTCCTGTATCACTGCCGCGCGGCCACTCCGAACTAGTCTTTATTCTAGGCGCTCGTTGAATTAACATAAAATCTATTTAGATTTGAATCGGAGCGGATCATTGCAATATAATCAGGAAACAATAAGCCGCTCACCTGATTGAACCTACGCTCACTATTTGTCTCGGATCTCACCACCGCTGCGGATTTTGTTCTGAATCCAGCTCTTATCATTATTTTAATATATTATTATTATAACGTACTTATATAACGTGCCATTTACAAAATAATTACCCACTTTATTGGACATTAAAACACTAGAAAATATGTGAGAAAACGTTTCATTTACATTTCACTTACATTAGGTCATATATTTATTCATTTGTTATTGAGTAGCGGACCCGACGGACGTCGTCCTGACCGGAATTTATCATCACACATAGACACTCCAAATTTATTTATTACTATATTTTATAATTCTAAATCTCTAGAATGAAAGTAGTCTAATTTACTCCTTATTATATCAGCTATCTCCCGTTGAAAGTCCCGTCAAAATCGGTCCAGAACAAACAGACAGACAGACAAAAATACTAAAATATGTTATTTTAATACGTATACCGTGTATCCATACATATTTAGTAAAAAGCAGTTATTTTAATAATACAAACAGACACTCCAATCTTATTTATTTTTATAGGTTTCACAACCGGTAGTTTATGGCGTAGGTAGAGAGCACCGAGTGCCAAATATCTTTACAGTCTTACATGCTTTTTTTTATTTTGGGATTTTGACATTAAAATGATTTCAATTCTCACAATATTTGTCAATTATTTACATTTAGTCCTATTAAATGTTAATTTCTTAAGCACAATTAATTTCCACGATTACTCACCTATGCAGCATGTAACGCAATAGAGATATTCAATTGAGAGCTCACGGCTTCCATTAGGCTGTCTCCGGCCTGCGCGCGCCCGGTGCCTGCGCTCTGCGCCAAACGCAATATGTGCATTGCAATGTCTTAGGAATGCAGTATTACATCTTAGTGTGTTTTGTGATGTTTAATTTAGTGTAAAATAGAATCTAAAATGCAAAATTCAAATTTTCCAAAGCACCCGGGCGTATATGAAGAGAGTGACGAATGTAGAAGAAACACGCCAGATCCGTAACTATATGGAGATATTTGACACTTTGTGTTCTCTGCCTACTTCGTAAGGGACTCGGTCTGATGATATAATAATAATTAAACAGGTTGTCAATTACTTAATTTATATACAGCTCGTATATGTCGATAGCTCATAAAACAAAATTTCAAATGAAACAAGCTAAATAAACTAACGCCTTTTACAGGACTTCGTTTTTATTAAATTCTGATTGTTTTGGCTAAATCACTGCGGATGAGTCGCGTTTACGTCCCACGCACAACTTCTTTGGTCAAAGCCTTAAATGTAGACTGAATAATAACATAAAGAGCGATACGAAGCGACTCGGTGCGAAATCGATACCTCGTCATTATTATTTAACAATTGGTATCATAAAAAGCTAAATTGTTTTCAACTTGTCCCAAAAAGTCAAGGTACAAAAAAATGATGTATATGAAATATGTCATAGTTGATATTCACCCAACCATCCATTTCATTTCTATGTCGGCAGGTAAAATTAGCATGTAAGTACGCCTGATAAAAGTCGCACGTACGAGTATTTATAGTGATTGTTAGTATTTAGCGTGTGTTTAACACTGGGAAAGTCAGTCGATAATACATCAAATAGAGAGCGAACGACTGCAGCTATTATCGAACTGATGAACACTCATTGCTGATCATTGTATATGTTCATATATTGCAGTAACAAAATGGAATGTTCCAGACCCCGTTCATCTACGTATAATAACGTTAAGGCGGCATAAGTATTAAACATTCCCCTACTAATCGTTATGGTCATAAATGCACCACAGAATGAATGATAAAAGACCTCGTGGTATAATAGAGACATAAAATAAATTATGTTCTTTATAACTTCGCTATTGTCAAGGTGAATAACGCTTCTTAAAGTTTAACGAATCTTTCTAAGCCTGACATTATATGTACCTATAAAATAGATAGTAAAATGACTGTTTTATGGCACGGCACTAATAATGAGCAGTGCACCTCACCCCAAGATCTTAAATGGTAACTGGCGAGTTTGACTTCAAGCCTTTCTCTTTGTCAGATGCCTTGGCAACTCTTAGAATAGTTAGATGCCAAATTAGGTCCTTCGCTGCAGGGTGCACTGTCATCCTCACAACTTGGACCGAAGCTTTGCAACTGAGTGCTAATAGACAAACACGTGACGTTGATATCTCCTCACTCGAAACGATGACTAACATACGATTATGCTTGCGATGCATTCTTAAAATAGTCTTATAATTTCTCATAAGAACGCAATAAAACAATATAAGATACATAAATTGTCTCTAAGGCATGTGAAATCTGCCAACCCTCAATTGGCCGGCGTTCTTCTTATTTCGAAAAGAGATCCGTTTGAGATTGTGAAAAAAATATGAATAATTAAATTACCGTAAACGCCATTTTTATGTATCATTTGCAATACCTGTTTTAACATCACAGAAGGCACGAAAAACAACAGGAAGAAACACATATTGTTCGTTTTTTTTATTAGTCATAATTTTTTCGTTTCAAAGCTGATATACTATATGTACCTTTGTTAGACAATCTGAAAATTAAATTGTCTTTCTCTGGAATTTGATACGATGTGATCAAATATCGCAAACGTCCGAATATTACCATGTACATATAATAATATAGTATACTCTATGTTTAATATAACTGTACTGCACTGTACGGCAGAGACTGTTTTCTGTTTACATCAGCTGATTATTAATCGCCTATGAGCGTGTAGTAAAATATTGGCAGTATGTGGGCTATGTGTCGCTGGAAAACGGTAAAAATAACAGAATTAAATACAGCTGGTCGCTACATTTGGAGACCGAGGGGCTGGCTAACTGGATTTTATTGTTTCATTTTTTAAATTTAGACAGGAAACTTGTTTTTGCGCTCAGTTGACTTCTCTTGCTTGTGGGAAATTTGACGCTTGCCTGTCACTTGAGAAAGCAAACACTGAAAGAATTATTTGCAAAGATAATGTTGAAGACACATGTCTTCTTTTTTTGTTTTTATGACAGACTGTTCGTTTATTTATGAGTGCTTAATGTGCTTATACTTTCTGAGATCGTAGTATTTTTTTACACATGAAAAACTCTTATGACAGGATAAATTAAAAATTTGTTAAAAAAACCGTTTTCATTGTATTGTTCTTTTTTCCAACTAATGAAGATATATCTTCCTGTCAATTCCTGGGGTGTCGAGAAACATTCGACCGACGTTTCGCAGAATACCTTGCAGTAGTTTTGTGTAGATTTCTTGCAGGCTTAATGCATTTTTAACTAACACAGTGAACAGGCTTGCAACAAGTGAGTGCTTTTAAATGTTATTATATGTGGCTTATCGAGATCGTTATAATGAAGAACAACTACATGTTCTGTAAAAGTACCGTGAGGTTGTTGCTAAAAATGTTCATTATGGAGTTATGCCATAAAAATTCAGTATTTAAAATATTTTTCTGTTGTGTCATAGTTGTTAAAATTACAGAAATGGTATTAAATTGATCTCCGCGATTCGGCTCATTAAATGCCCTCTGCGTACGCGTACCGTTTTTAGTAACAGACGCGACGCTGATAATGATACACTGACTGCCCCCGCGAGTCATTCTCGATTCTCGCACGCATTACCAAAACATGTAACTGTACCTATATTTTGTTTGCACTTCGTTGATTTTTATCTTTTTGCTCCTATGAGTCATTTGGGAGATAATTCGACACAATCACACAACATTGTCGGCTTTTTTTCACCGTACTTTCAATTACACCAACGCGTACATCTATTATTATTTTTTACGGCGTAACAAAATTATATAATTACGTCTAATGGCGCTTTAGAAATTTTTAGAATTACATTTAGGCTACTCATATATCACCGTTACATTTATTTCACATACATAGATATTCGGTAACGGACCGGCGCGCGTCGTCATGGAGGTGCTATTTTCCGTTCATTTGCTTTAAGTGGTCGAGGAAGCCAATAAGGTATAATGACGTGGTATTTGTGGAGATTCACGAATTCCGATCGCGAGAGACAGTAAGGTGCGCGGGTGACTGACCTGAGCGCAGCCGCTGCCCGCCGCCCGCCCTGTGCACAAAGAAAGAACCATTGTTAATTATGCGCTTTACACATGACTGGGCCCCAATTATGACGTACTGGAGTATAGGCAGGCCCAGCGTAATGATACATCCCGTCATCAAGAATTCCGCACCTTCGCGTGATCACGAATATAATGCTCAGTTAGGGAGTACATATTTACTTTCTAATACTTATATAGGTACATGACATTACCCTAATCTAAAGCATACAATATTATCACATTAACATCCATCAAATAAATCTTTGAGAGCTTTTGTTTTCGTTAACGAGAGTTAATTTCTACTGATGTTGGGCACTCAGTGCTATTTGCTACCCCGTTAGACAGCCGGCATGGAACTATAAAATTCGTAATAACAACAAATAGACATGCATTGAGTTAAATAAACTAAAGTTCTGATACGATCGTACCTTCATAAAGTTGATTTACTTTCATCTGTTACGACATTCGTATGACGTCCATCAACAGAGTTCTAATAGCACGAGCTTCATTTTAGTATTCTGTCGAAGAGGAGATCCAACACGATCAACTACTTTGCATTTTAACTGTACACAGCCTGAACGACTCTCTTGGGCGACATCTGAATTAAGATTTTTTCTAGAAAGTTCAAGATACCGCAACAGCACTACAGTGAAAACATCATTCGTGTACGAAGAGAGTGATGAATGTATAAGCAGCACATCACGTACATACGTACGGGTAAAGATATTTAGCACTCTGTGCCTATCCCGTAAGAGATCTGGTAAATAAAGCTCATACTCGTAGTAGGTAGGTACTACAGATTACGTTAAGCTGAAATTGTTTTTTTATTCTCCAGGTACCCTATTGTCAGTTCACGATTGTATTATTCATTTATTACTTGCATATTAACACGTTGTAAAGATTATTATTTTCGAAATATTTTAAAGCGCAAGCTATATGTTATTACACTTGCATTAAGCGGGTACGTGACCAGTATATGCATGCCACCAGTACAAGTTATGTTCCGAGTCCAGATTTAAAAGATATTCTCCCGTTTTCATTTCGAGTAAATTAAAGTACAGTAAGCTTTGGAAAAAACTTGTGTGTCTGCTTTTTTATTCCTGCGCGTCAGTTAAATAATTCACCCGCCCGTCCTCCGCAGACGTAATTTCCTCAATCCGAATCGCTAATCGAATTCCGGTACCTAACAACATTATCGAAGATACATTGGAAACAATCCTACGTTCTACTTTTGAGAGTTCTCATCAAAATCGCAGCAGCCGAGTAACGGTTAATCCTTTTTCTTATTTATAACAATACAATGGAAATTCCTTTTCGCCACTCACCTACTGTTCCGCGCGTACTGCTCTCACGGCAAGTGGGTACAGCGGTACGAAAAATCTTTTTTTGTAATACTTACATTATTTGTTTCAAGTATTCCAATTAGATGTATTGATAACACCGTGTTAGTTTTTCACTATACAAAAAGTACGGGTCGCATTGGCATTAACGTGTCGTGCGTGACTCTCCGAGTGACATAGTTTACGTTTTTGTTCCGATCTCACCGCGTGGTTCGCACGAGCGCCTACCTGCTGCTAATGGATATATATCCATATACGGCATATACATATATATATATATATGTATATGCCTAATTAAGAAATAAAGAAAGAAAGAAAATAGAGACAGACACAAAATATAGAATAAAATATAATAATAAAATAACTATAAACGATAACATTTAACTGATCATATGAGATATTAACTAAGCCAATTGTAAATTAGCCTTTTGAAAAAGATTCTACAAACACGTAAACCTTTTTATAAAATTTTCAAGTAATCACTTATGTCATGGCAAGTCAGAAAAGCATATTAGCTGTTCATATAAAATTTAAAGCTGAGAGCAGCTTACGAAATCGGACGTTTACTGATTAATGGTTCTTAATTGCTTTACGCGGCTATAAAAAACTAGTTCCGATATCCGTCAGATTATTTTAAATATGGTAAATTGCCAAGAACGTATTATCGATGCCCTTGGATAAAATTAAGTAGCTTTTTATAAGGTATGTCTTGTATACCATAATGCTATGTAAACTTTCTTGTTAACTATGCAAATATCCATTTTATCGTTACGATTATCATTAAAGTGCTAATAAAATTAAACGCAATAAACTTCAAAACTATCCTTTCATATCGGCCAGTGATTCATCAAAACTGGTCCAGTCTTGCTGATTTATGACTATAACCATGTTCTAAATCACGATAATCGCTATGACCCATGAAGCTATAAAATCTATGAGCCCTGCTAGTATAAACTGCAGCATCGCTGAAAAGTTTGTAAGTTTTATTTATTTAACACTATTCATTACTCTGCGGTTTCACTCATTATGTATGATAAGATTGTATGTAAAATAGAAACTCAAACAAGGATAGCGCTATGCTAGAATTGAAGTATGAGATGACGATACGTTTGTGATCGACTGCTATTTATAGCGCCCCAGGTCGCGCTGAACAAATTGCCTCCAATATTTAATTTTCGGTTACATTTGCCGGCCGGTCGATATTGACGGCAGCCAATGCGTAATTCGCAAACGGTTCGCGTTAAGATACGGCGCCGAAGGTGGCGCGGCCGATCGGATGGTCGAAATGTCGGCTGCGTTCTGCTACGTGTTCAGTCACGCCACCAGCCATCTGTCAATGTCACGACAACGGTGAGCAATATTCTCACGTGAGCAACACGAGGAAGTGTTTTTATCGCCATTACGTAAAGAAGCCATTATCGAAGATGCCTCTCATCGGCCCTTCCGATGTAGGCACTGTTCGAAAGTGGTTTAATCTAAGGCAGTAAATTCGTACCAGATAACGGCAGCCGGCCGCAGAACATAGCTGCTCACTCGCCAATTCGTGCCTTTATATGTACATTGTACATATCTAACATAATACTTTTGCCCCACATGTAAAACATCTTACGTATTAGCTTTATCCTGATAAACCTATTAAGAATAATCGAATATCTAAACAAATGGCACACACAACGGTCAATTACACTAAAACCACTAATTTAATTATTGCATTATGCGCATATACAATGACTTTTATGGCCACGAAAACTTGAATTTGACTGGGACTGACTAGAGACTGCGACGTAATTAATGCAGTCCTCTCTTGGCAATCGATCCGGGACCCTTGAGAAGAATAGTAATAATGTCAATGTCACTATCCTGCACTATTAAGTTAAATCTGTCAGTTGTAGTGTTTGTATAAATATTTATGTGACTGTTTTCTAATTAAAGCAACTATCAGCATGTCCGGCTCTAATAAAGAGACTTTAAAAACACGAATGATCCTGGTATATTCGTTAACTGGACTTTGTAATGAAAGTAGCACATGCAAAGGCTATTTATATATTGTATCGGGCTGCCATCAACGCCAGCTTGAGACACTGCCACTCCCACGCGCTACAGCCGTATCCTATTTCCATCATATACGAGTACATATTGCGGCCAGTACCTGTTGCGGAATTGTTGTTAATAAGCGTCAATAAAGCATGTCACGCCTATGTAATTTCGTGTACTATGTAAATGTTCATGCAAAGCACAGTACGGACAATGGACAAATAAACTACATTCGGACCACTTGCCACTTCGCTTGACTCGACTTTAAATAGTCGCTGTTCTAAATAGTACGACGATTTTATCCTATCTTAGTGTCGATCATTTCGATTACAACATGACTTGTATTAATCCGGTCTGGTGTGATCTCACGTGTCCAGCTATTCTTTCCGATGGTGTTTTGTTGCTGCAGCCATCTCGTACTTGTCGTCTTATGAAACTCAAAACCTATGCCATGAGTTAAAAGTCTATCAAGAGTTGACATAGGTTGTCGTTATATATTTTCATGAAAAATATTTCGCAATGACAGCATTTTTAGTTACAAAAACCAACAAACTATTTAAATTTCGCAACGCTTGATCAGGATATCGACAGTCTTTATTTAAATATAAATAATTTAATCAAAAAGTGAATCGGTTACAGGAAAAAACACGAAATGAAATTCCAATGAATCTGACAGCGACAAAAAATCTCCATCAAAGCGTCACAACGTATTTACTCGGTTACGGGTATAATTCGATTAAATTCTGTACGTAGGCCATCGACCCGCCGCGCGGCTGCGGGTGCTCTGCACTCTTTTGGAACTAAATAAATGTACGTGATGCCATGCATCTTTTATCATCAACATCGTTCCACTGCTCCGTGTTATTAATGAGAGATTTTGTAGCGGCATACGTGATTTTGTCTTGAACTTCTCCTAATTTTAAATTATTTTCTATAGTGAATGATTCGTTACTACAGACATTGGAAGTGAATACTAATCTAATCTGAAATTTAATTTTATGACTGTCGTTAACATAAATATTTTTAAAATGAATCATTAGTTCACATATAACTCATAATTGTTATAGTTATTCTAAACAATACTTAAAATACGACATTTATCTTAGTACATTATTAAGGGGAAGAAGCACAGGTTCACGAGGAATTCTCGCGAATAATAATAATTATTAAATCTCATTCATTAAATTCGAAACGAGCATTAGATATGCATAATGTATAAAAAACAGACAGCGCAATGTTGGATACTGCTACATTAATACTCCGCAAGCCGTACAAACTGATTCAGTACACCTAGTATTGAATCAAGTACGAAACAGTCCGCAGACCAAAATCATGTTTTTCTCAGAATCTTGTAGCTCCATACTGAAAACAACATTGCATTGTTGATAGACGGACGGACTCAACGAGCCAGCGCTCGTTCATTGTCAAGTATACACAAGGTAATTGTTGTTACTGGGGCTTCGTAGCGAGGGCCGGCTACGTGAACAACGCCGTGGAGATTTAATTGACAGATCACAACGACAGCAGCGGTCGCGGCGGCCGGCGCCGTCCAGCTAACTGTACCGCTACTGTTCGACGTGCACCGCATCCTATCTTCCACCGCAACGGGAAATGCCCTGAAACGTCGCCAACGACATTGACCGCGTTCACCCCGCAATCTCCCGCGGGAGCTGCATTCTCGTGACCGAACCGCATTAGGTAAAAACAGATCGATCGACAAGTACGTAAGTGACAACTCACTCCCATACTCGCTCTAATGACGCGGATTTTACGGATGAAAGTAAACTTATAAATAATCTCTCATGGACACTTGAATTGGTATTCACGCCGGCGCACATCTTTCTGTGTCATTTCTATTCTGATGTTTGCGGTGTCGGATGCCAAGTGAAACCGTCGCGAGAATCTTTTATCGTTCATAATGCGAGCCGTTTCGGCTCTTGTTCGGGATCCTACTGTGACAGCCATTATAATTCTGAATGAATGTGGAAGTGTACAAAGCCGTCTTTGTACTCGCCATAAATATTTATAAGTAAGTGCTTATTTTCTAGACACGTGGGCCGGTGGATACGCACGATAGTGTCGACCTAATTGGACAGTTGTAGGTGCGAATGTGTTTCAGTCGCACTGGAATAACTTATGTATATTAGAAGTGGATTTAATTTATGGCACTTCAGTTTCTTGTTTCTGCTGTTTCGGAAATACAGTTTCTTGAAGAACATTCAGCTTCCTTCCTCAGTATTCTAAAGGTCCGACTCGACATTATATAACGATAAATACTGGGAAGATAGCAATCCTACTTTCTCTTAACTAGTTTCTTGAGGCCACTATAAGAAAGTAAAACCCCGCTATGCCAGTACTCGATGAGTGGCCCCGCGTCCTGTTGACACACAAAATCTCGATGATAAATAATTCAAGGTTTCCTTATCAGTATTCGTACTGGGGTACAAAACCATGTTTTCATGTTGACTAAGGGTTGTATTAATATATCCAAATTAAAAAAAAAACACAATCCCGTGCATCCTGTACATTTCAATTTATTTATAAGAGTTCTATATATAATAGATATAGAAATCGACAAATAAGTCCTATAAAGTTCCACATATCAGTTGTTTATTTCGAGGGCGAGAGGTGGACTTTTGATCTAAGCATATATTTTAATTTACCCTTTACACATCGAGTTTAAAAGCCATGAACATTTCTGGTTAGTCCTACAGATTTTAATTCAGTATTGATGTACACTGTCAGTATGTTTGGCTGTGTTATTCTTGCCAGTTGTGCGAATATATGAGCTACCTATAGATACAATTATTTACGAGATCTTTTGGTCTAAAATCTACTATCACACCGATTAGTTGAGTTAGAAACACGGTTGGCACAGTTTCAGGGGGTCTCGGCGCGGGACCGCGGCGACGACATCACGTTTCCCATGTTAGGGATTGTTTATTGAAGTCATGATGTGACCTTAACATTGTATTTTACGATTGTCTCGTCACTAGTCCGAGCACTGACATTTCAATAGGGAAGGTGAGCGGAGGTCGCGGCGTGAGTCGCAGCACGACGCGTCATGTCGGATGGTCAGCTCACTGACACCAGCGCGCCCGCCTTGTGCCACGCCACACTACTTTTCCCCCACTTCAAGACTTCCATTGAATCCACCAACCCCGATGCACTCGGTCACCTCAGCCGATACGGTAAAAAGTATAGACACATCTATTACAATCAAGGAAAACAAGCACAATTAAACATTGTAATACAACCTGACGAAAAACCAACCGTTTACTTCTTTATATCCCTCCGTAATGAACATAGAGCACTAATAGTATTTATCATTTCAGTTTTTATGTCGTTGCCAGTATCCAATTACGTTGTAGTTTTTTTTTTGCTTGTTATAAATATTGAATACTCGTCTACTGTTCGTAAGTGATGAAGTAAATCTACTACTCAGCGCTATCTGTACAGACGCGTGGCATGTGAACAACGGTTTCAATGGATACGGGCTGAGGATTGCCTTAATTTATTTCTCGTGGGCAGTACCTACCTACGTATGCTTGTATTTCTTGAATTGCCTCCGGAAACTTATCCGCGTCGGTGTTGACTTAAATTTGCATCTAGTATTTTCTCGTCGTTACGTCGATTGTAGGTGCTCACGATTTAACGCTGGTATTAATGCATTATTCAAAGGGGTTTTCATTAGACTCTCGCTATCGGTGCGGAGGATCGCGCTCTCGTTAAAATGTACGGATGGCATGACGACCGCTCGTATTGGGCCCGCGAAATGGCCACGCACACATCACATGTAAAATCGCAGCTCAAAAATATTGTAAACCCCTTCACCGTTCTGTATTTTATATGGTAACATTTTATATCTATTCATTGGGATCGCTTTTAACCAACGACACGACACTACAGTTTACACCTTTCAATGCGCTTTGTCCACGTGTAGGGAAAGCCAACCCATAAACCTTCACACAAATATGCGGCTGTAAAAGTAGACAATATGCCTGTTATAATAGTACACAATTCATAATACAAGAAGTGTTGTTTCGGACACCATTAAACGCTTCTACAGTTACCTTGCGAATAAAAGACTGTCTGTCCAACTTTTTTTGTAAAGATATGTACATGCACGTATGCAACTTCGCTTTATAATGTAAAATGTTGCTATTTACAACGAGAACCGTTCTTTTTAGTTCCATGAGACGACAATAACAACAAATGTAATTATACCACAAACATTATTATTATTCGTAAACTGCATTGTTTTCTGTCCGTGCACCACAATTAATTATTGCTCGGGCTGTTAAAGACCCAGAATTAATTCGCAAATTGTTTAATGCAAATAGATTTACTGTCCTGATGCTTTTTTTGCATTGCAACTTTTGAGAGGATGTAGGTGATCGGATCTTATTAAAAATCTAGTTTGAGGCTTAACCAGTCGAGCTGAAACTGGTGCGGCTCGGCCGCCGGGCCGGACAGGTTAAGCGACCCTACATACGGCGCCTCGCGGATACAGTTTACTTTCTACATTAATGAGCGCATCCCGCTCCACTTGGCCCAAATGAACCCGACATAAGCTTATTCAAACTTTCCGTATTATAACCATTGTAAACATCTCGCCGCTATATAAGCCGTTCCATTTTATACTTTCCATGGAAACAGTAGGAAGTTATCATCGTGTTACAAATACATATGTTAACTACAACATGTATTTTCTAACGTACATTACTACAAATATACATTGATAATGTTTTCGTTCTACTTTTTACAGTGATCGCCGCTGTCAACAAATAAAAAGGCTGCAATAGATGCAAAGCTGCAGGTAATCGTTAAATTCCTGCAAGTGATTGGTCGTGATAAATCGCGTCGAACGTTAATGCACGTGCTGCATACCTATTAAAACTGATTTTACAAGCGCTTCACGCGGCTGGAATAGATCCGATTTCAAACACTTCTCTCGCTCCAATCCTTCATTAGAGAACACATATTTCATTAATGGCCGCATTTAATCTATTCACTTGTAAGATTTAATTCCAACTGCCAGTAGTATACTAGTTACTTTAGTAAGGACATCCTTTGTCCTTTTTAAATTATTGTAAGGGTGTTAAATGTTTTAGAAGTCCAACCCCAAATATGCACCCGACTGTGGATTGTGACTTGTCCACGTAAAAGCTCGTTGCATATTATTACAGTAAATTATTTGAAGACGTAACATAAACACTTAAAGTTAATTCTGAGATACATGCGAGATAAAGATAAAATTGAACATAAAGATAAATGGAAAATGGATTAGTACGTAATCTTTTACTTCGTTAGTATTTACGTCTCCACTTAGAAAGCTATCGCTGTGATAGTTCGCTGTATAAAACTGATTTAAAATGTAATTATAAC
>DWEE01000435.1:0-17406 GCA_018245755.1 Parelbella macleannani | reverse complement strand
GATTATATTTATGTACTCGTATTTTTTTAACTTTGGAAGTTCTATTGTTTTTGCAATTGCGGGCAATCTATTTAGAGCACAGATAGGTTCAATTAAATTTACTAGACCTTTTTTTTGTTATCGAGTCGGAAATCTCCAAAAGGTACCCGGTATCCCGGGAGAAATACCGCGTTATATGGGATTTGTACCGCACTAAAACTCCCGTTGGCCTTCCTCTACGCTACTAGGAGGGCTCCCGGAGCTCCGGCTGCACGCACTGGTGCAAAATCACTGGACCTCAGGGTACGTAATTACTGGAGTAGGCAGGTAGATCTTTTGTCTGGTAGGTTGAAAGATTTTTGTCTACTTTACGCAGATAGCCGAGTATTTTGGACGGAATTTACGAAATTAATGAATCTAGTTATATGTGTCACTATGAAATTAAATTTTAGTCAACAAGATTCGTGTTTTAGTTAGGTGTGTCACTGTTAGGTATGTGTATTATAATTATTACCGTTGCAAATATCAATGTGTACTCGTTGAATCAGATCTTGATTCATGAGCAGGAAAATGATTTCGAGCACAGACGAGGAAAATGGTGCAAAATGTGTACCAATCTGTCATTTAAAATTTCTCCTTTTCATTTTTTCAAAATTACTCTGTCATTTTATTTACACTATCGGCCATCTGTCGTATGAATTCTGTCCTACATTATAGCTCGGTTTCCGGTTCCGTCACATCCGGTTTTCGAGAACACTTGAAGATATGGAGTGCGCTATGCTCCCCTAGTGTTTCACAATGCTTTTTTATAAAACCTGGGAACTTTAATTTTTGATATACCGAAATATTTAATAAATTATTCTCGACTTTTAAGTAACTCAGATCGATTGAATCGACACCCTGGAGGCGGAGATATATTTAATAAGTTTGATGGTGTTACCAAGGGTTATTGGACAGTATCATCTACAAACATTCTCAATATACGTGTAATTAGGGTAGGTAATTTACAGTTATGGTGCGCTGTCTCTGTACACGGTCAATGGTCTTCCCTTATCAGTATTGTAGGAGACACCTATTCAACACTTAAAGGTCGCACAATCTCCCTTATCGCGGGCAGATAAGTGCTGTAAGGTCGCGACGCTGAGCGGTATACGCGACGCTTACGTGCAGCGGGTACAAACGGCCCGACCGAGCGATCCGACGCTTTGTCATTCATTCGAATGGAATAATCAAAAAAAAACCGTCAAGGTGTTCTAATTGTATTGTTGGGGCCCGTATCGGGTTAATCTTTCAACAATTACCCGCGCTATGTAACAAAGAATACTTTTTTCTATGAACTTGCCAATTTCTAAACACCACCTCGCCGAACGTACAGATGTTCGAGTAAACAAGACGAGGTCCTATTATGGTGTCGCCTACGCATGATTTATCTCCGTCTTCGAATCGATGATGGCCCGATTGAAAGGGCGGCCATTGTGCAAAGCTTCCTATTCATGGCCGGGACAAACATTTTCTTGGGCACAATAGTGTGCACATGCAAGCTTTACCTGCGAAACGCACGTGTCCGACATTCGCATTCCGAACAGACATTAAATGAGTGTGTATTGTTAAGGTGATCTGCCATCATAAGTTAAACCTCACGACAAAGAACACAAGACGTCTTCTTGTATAATGAACGCTATAACCCAAGTCCAGTCTGTAAATCTGCCCCTCATGGCATTTTATGACCAACAATTTCTTATGTTTATAGCGACGAGTTTATTTTAAGATTCAGTATTTTATACATGTATAAAAGCATATTCAAGTCTCATTGGCGCTTTCGTTATTTGCATTTTTCATTCGACGACAATTATTTTCTGAAATAACAATTTTGCTATAAATATTCAAGTCTCCTTCATAGTTATCGCTGTCATATTAAATTATATGTAAGTATACACATATATACATGTAAATAATTAATTTAAAGTCAATGGTTCCAGTGGCGTAGTGGCGTGCAGGCGTTCCTTTTATTTGTACACCTGATGACAACTCTATCTGAATGCTCACATCCTGACATTCGATACGTAAGGTCAACAAAGTTTCGTTACATTCAAGCATCGAATATTTATTCAAATGCACTTTATAACCAGTCTCCAAGTTTGCCTTTCGACATATGCTACGAGGTCAATATTTGCCGTTTTTTCGATCTTTCTTTTCTTCTAGCGTATGGCCCCTTAGGTTACTCTTTACTATTAGCTTTTTGTACACTGTAAAGACTAGGCCCGAACCCTTCGCTCTCGGTGCAGACGTGTAAATGCATCGGACTGTTATTATTTCCTGCGCACGGAAAACAAACGAAAACTCAGCTCAATAAATACGCCGGCAGGATATTACGCGATCAGAGTAAATTGCTTTTGCCGTTATTAATTTTGATAACTGGGATTCGATTCGTTTCTCTCTTTTGTAACAAAGGGAAACCATCGTAATTAATTTACTGTAGTTGAATCGCGAAAACAAAGCGTTTTCGTTAGCGTCGAAATTGAATTTTCGACAGCCGTAGAAACCCCACGCATTTCTATTAATCTCACGTTGATATTTTTTTCGGTGAACATGTGCGTGGCCATCTGCCGGGTCAGATTAGAATACTTTTTGGATTTTTACCTAAAACATGTTATCACATGAAAAAATGACACGCAGCACATGGCGCGGTGCACCTCGTCTCTACCTGCTTTTGTTCGGATCACAATGCTTCGCAAACATCTGCCGGCGCGCCGCCTGCGCACCGCGGTCCTGGCTCCGCGCTTCTCAATGCCTCCCGCGCCTATGTACACCACCACCATAATCCATCACGCTATGCGCTCACTCATATACTTACTCGAGCCAGTGCCTAACCCAACTCCAGCGTATTTCAATTTAGCCAATCGGAGGTCGCTCGATTGAAGGCCTACGTTTATTATTTAAACTCCGTTGCACAACATGACAATTGCATCAACTGTGTGCTAATATTTAGAACCTCAACACCCAAACAGACACGAAATCGTACGACGTGCCGGTCGTAAAGGATTCCTATGTTTTACTCACAAAATGTAATGTTGTGACTCACAGCCGCTAGGAGGAGTTGGAAGGCAGATAAAGCGTTTCAACGTGCCTTATTTGCTCAACGATACTGAGAACATTGATGAAGTAACAAAAGCGACTTGGGCCATTAAATGTTATTTCTATTTGTTACATAACAAGCTCGAGGTCGAACATTGCAGTGCTAAATAAAAACGTGTTCAGTCATTACAATATGCTTTTAATACCTACGTACCCCTCAAATGAGCCATTGCTAACCACCGCGAATCTTAGCTAACAAAGCGATTCAATTTATAATAGCTCCATATTTGCTCTGGAGTACTCTCGAGCCGGTGACAATGGGTCGGTAGGTGAAACAAAAGAATCGAACAGTGGATGCTGAGCGATAGTAACAATTAATCGAGCGGTCCGGACGCTGCGATGCGAGTTGTGAAACGATCGGCCGCGCTGTTACCAAACAGTTGTGTGCTACCGCTTTTGTAATACATCTGGATCGTTTTGAAACTTATTAACCTGTTTGTTTTACGCTCAATTTTGAGTACTCGCCGAGTCTCGACAGTGTCACAAAGGACGCTTCCATTGTTCCCGGCCGTAAGTACGGGGACAAAGGGACGCCTAACGATTGAGTTACTTTTGTTTGCCGGACACTAATTAAACAAAAGACGCGAAGCTCGTTTTTTGTTTGCGACGCTGTAACTGTAGATGGCAGGTGAATGATGTATATAATTCTCCAATATTTATTGAATCACTTTACCTGGTAAATAGAAATTGGGTCCATTCAAGCGCCCGCTGCAGACTGCATGTCGCCATTAATTTAGGGCGCAGTGGAAAAACGTTCGTGTTACAAAAGGTAATGAACAAATGCAGCGGAACCGACGGCCGGTGCGGCGTGCACTTAGCTCATAGTAACGACCGCTCAGTTTTGGAGCGGAGTTTTGCCGCAACAAATCCTTGATGGAACCTTAACCCACTTGGATTATTACTCGCCGACACCGGACGCCGCGAGCGCTGCAATCGATTCATTTCACACTACACTTCGCGGCTCGTAAGGATACCCAAAATCATATACATATAGGTGTAGGTTCAATACATAAAATGTTTGTTAATAACTTTAAGTCGCATCTTGTTAAGGAAATTTATTTCAATTCTATTCACACTTTGTGCAAGACGAAGCTATATCAAGTTTTTAATAAATTCTAGTACTTCCAACCTATCTAAGTATTACCAGTTAAAGGTCATTCGGCAGGTGGAGAGTCAGGCCAAATACCTGAATTCCTTGTATGCTTTAGAGGTATGTATAATACACAAAAAATATGCGACATTTTGTGACCGATGCAGTGGACAGTGCAGAGCTAGAACAGGTGCGCCCGCGACCTTGCGTAATGGGATACGCGCTACACCCGATATATTGGATCAATATCGTTAACCGCTCGCGGGATACGTTTCAACAAATTTGATAAACTAGAAGCACGAAGTCGACGATCATTCGACCGCAGATGGCAACATCGCCACTCATTCGCATACAATGATATCATTAGGGTTATGAAAGACGCTTACACGAGTCTCGCTTGATCCATCGAATATTTTCTTGATTTACGTAAACGTGCGCCGAGCGCCCGTGCCAAAGGAGTTTTATTACCGTGGCCCAGTGATCCAATACGCCGACGTCGCCGCTATCAAGAGCGGTTGTTGTTTTGCAGCTCGGTTTAATGAGGCGCTGTTAAAAATATACGCCGCGGTACATACGATTGTTAGTCGATAATATATTTGGTACATCGTTAATGCTTTACAGAATGTGTTAGTATTGAAAGGCGGCTGTCACGTGTATCATCCGCTGTGCGTTCGGCGCTGCAGCGGGCGGGCGTGACGGCCCGAATACTGGGTCAAGTACAACGGTGCTTTGCCATTCATTGTCAACGCTCCCCGCCCGCGCGCCCCGCCCCGCGAGCTGCGCTCGCGCATCGGCCTCGCACACGCTGAACTTGACATATCCACTTTTAAACACGTTTTTCGCCTATTCCTAAGGCCGCGCTAGCGCCGATCGGGCTACTTGCGACTCTTCCAATTGGCAGCGGCTTTTCCTCACGGCGTACGCGTTACATCAACTCGGTAATCGCAATAAACGAGTGTGACAACACTCGTTACCTAATACCTGGTTGCGACCTACGGCAAAAGCTTGATGTAACTCGGAGCCCGCCAGGGGTACCTATCTCCCTTCGTTCGGTCACGCCGCCGCGGTTTCAAGTAGTCGTAATCCTAGTGGACTATATTATATCATACGGCCGAGTGCGAAATACATATTGGCTCCCTCCTGCGAGCGGGGTCGTCGCCCGGCGCGCCGCTAGAGCCTTTGCCGACCCAAATGATACACGTTTAATAGTCGAGTACGTTCACCGCGTTAGAAAACCTAGTTCAGTTCCGCACTTTCTTCATTGCATCACCGCAGTGTGCCGTTTCGCCCGCACTCTCTTCCGCTGCGGCCATCGGTTGTGCAAGTGATTGGGCGTCGCGACGCCTCGGTATTCAGAACGCGTCGCTATTCCAAATCTGATTCTCAGCCTCATCTGGGTATCGCAGGTTCACGTAATCCGTGCGCTCTAGTATTTCCGCACTTTCTTCGTTGCATCACGGCCTTTGTCTCGCTCCCCTCGCCTGTGACAGGTGAAGTTTCGCAAGTTCATTGACCTTCCTTCGGCGCGCATCCGTAAGCGACATGCCCGGGATTGTGATATAATGAGCCGAGTGGTTTGTTGACGTTTAGAAATTACCATTTCCGCACTTTCCAAATTACGACATCGCGTTAAGAGAGTGAAAAAAAGCGTAATCGCAAGGTGAACGACCGGATCTATAGAGCGCCTCTCACGAATCTATTCTATGAATTGCTTTGGCATTTGTGTAGAGCGTTGATCCTTCATGATCTCGCCTTAACCGTACGAATGTTGAGTGTCATAAAAAAATGTAATTGGCGTTGGCTTCGTTTTATTTTCGGGTATATGCACATACGAAGTTGTGGAGATAGTAGTAATTCATTGTAACTTTCATCGGCCTAGTATCATCGAACGGCTGAACGGTACTCCCATCGGTTGGGAAAGTACCGTCGTTTCGCGTGCCACATTCTTACAGTTCATACCGACTTGCGACATTATGCAGCACGAGCGATCATTACTTACACACACCGCTGAGAAATCGCAAAGGGCATTGTCCTTTTAGCCGCTGACCACTGTTTATTTATCAGCGGCGATCGAATCATATTCGATACACGTATACAATTCACACAATCGTACGGTGTTTAACATTCTTCGTAGTGTTAAAGGCCCGTGAACTTTCTTGTTCTGAACGAGACGTGCGAGTGTAGCGAGCGATTGCTTATTACGATTGTACGGATAATCGACTCTATATCGCCGAATCATATCGATGTGTATTCGACTTAAAAAAATTCGGCGATGAACGCGCACAGTGATTGTTTCTTTTTTTTTTTTTTCGAGAAATCAATATTATAGGAACTCGTTTGGAACTGGTCCCTGTCGTAGTTTTGTTTACGCATACATATTTTCAGCAACATAACGGTAAAAACTCGTTCTCTACTCGCGGTATCTTGATTTTTTTATTAAGGACGATAAGGCTTTATTTACAAACCACGGCGATATATTGTCGATGAAAGCGTTATTAAATATCGGGATGTAGAGTTTCCTTGAAATGTAGAGTTCTCTTGAGCTGCAAGCTTTCATTGCTAATAATTTAAAAAAAATCCAGTACTAACAACATATTCTAGTCTAGTCGTAATATATATTTTATAGTGAATCTATTTTACCGTACCATACTACTATGGATGTTTAGCCCCAGTTCCGGTAGAGATTAAAATGTAATGTAAATGAACGTGTGATTTACGTACAGTTATTAGGGTAACTTTATCGCTAGTGTTCCTGACGCTATGCTTACGTCATCGGTCCCTCGTGTGGGCATTTGTGTAATATAAATATCCGCATTCAGTTATACGAATGTAAAATCAATTAATTTTTGATATGTATACTACATTTAAACTTGGTCAATTAGGTTAGATTTTTGTATTAATGTTTTATTATGTTGTTTATTAACGACTGCTGTGACTTACATAAATATTTATTTAAAAAGTATTATCATAAAACTTTTGTTTTATCGATATATGAATTTGATGTTTATGTGAAAATAAACATTGCTATATTACCAGATTCTTTTGAACTAGTTCGAAGCAGGTGTGTGCGATACAAGTGCTGTAAAAACGTTATAAAAATATAATTGATGCACTACGTCAGTTAAATCGACTTGACTTATGCAGTCACCGGTCGCGACTAAAAATACGTTTAAGACGCCTTCGTAATGCACGACAACGGTACGACTGCGATTCGACCACGATGCGATTTATCGTATTAAGATCTTTAAAGAATAAAAATGTATATATTTCAATGCATATTTTCCTTATTAGAAATTATATTTAGAATGAGTACATCCCTAATATTGTGACGTAAACGTATTAAACATCAGAACCCCGACCAACGAGCACTGCCTTAGAATAATAAAAACAGAAGTTACGCGGCATTTAACAATGAATACCATAATAAAATATTACGAAGAATCTTAATACTTGTCCAGTACAATAATGAACATGCGTAATATGTAACGTTCAATAAATAATATAATACAATATTGTATTTACCAACATTTTCGCAACACTGATAAGGCCGACCCCACTCGTGTATACCGGTGTTACAAAATATTTGGCCACGGTATCATATGGACGCCGCCGGCTACACAAATAAACATGCAGTGAAAACTTTTCAGAGCTCCACCAGATCGATTAGATAAAAGTGAAATGGTGATAAAATCACGATAAAAATTATTGCCTAATACCTGTATCTGTCGCATTTGAACTCACATTAGAAAGTAGCTCAGTTAGTATCGAAACAACATAACACATACGGTTTATTAAATTGTCCAATTTTTTATTATAATAGTTTGTTCTATCAAAATCATATCATGTTAATGATATTCGAGCTGTCCGTACTAGACGGTAATGTGTCACTAAACATAGTCGTGTCAATTCAGAAACGGCAAGCGTGTACAAGATAAGGATGTGTTAGACTTGCACCGACTACAGGAATACGATGTACAATTCGCCCACAATAATTACAGTGTTTACTTATTTTTTCAGTTGTTGTTACGGAATTTCCGATAGTCCAGCTCTGTATAATTTTCCAGTACAATAAAATTACCACTAAACACTGAGTCATGGTATTGTTTATGATTATTATATATGTAATACATTACGTTATGTACATGTCGTAATTAGTAAGTTACAAGCAGAGATCGGGGTCTACTTGTCGTCACACGTAGCGAGGCGAATGTACCACGTATTTCGCAAGGAGAATCGCATCGCAACAACGCTTATTTTGCATTTTCGAAACAGTCTGCATCATCGGTCGCCTCTCTACCGAACCCTGCCTTTATCAATACATCTGTAATATTATACTTTGGTTTTATGGCCCCATCTGATCTAAAGCTGCTGTGTCCAGATCAGTGGCTATCACGTCTGTAGTATTTGAAACCGCTCTGAACGTTTGCATGGAAAATAAACTAATCACTTTTAGCTCGAAGCGGTGGTTATTGATAGGTTTTTCCATCATAATATTATTCTTTGTCCTTCCTTAAAATAAATTAGTAATGCGTATTTATCTATAGAGTAAAAATATTCTTGTGTAATAATAATAATTAATTGTGTATTTTTGTACTGAGCAGTTGATGGTATTAAGTTCTTAACGCTCGCAGAAACCTTAGATAATGATAAGACTGCGTCAGTACGTAAGTCGATACCCACGTGTAAGTACCTACTTAAGGTCGGAGGATACATTGTAAGCACAACTAAACAAATTATGTAGGGTAATTTTAGATCAAAATATCCAATCTCGTAAAAGAACTTTGCGATTAAGATATAATAGTATTAGTCAGCGAATGTCTTAATGTAATGTAATTCGTTTAAAATGTAGTCATAGTATCAGTTTGAGTCAGCGTTCGGCCCGCGCACCTACACGCAAGAGACAACGCGCAATTGTTTAGTACCTTGTGCAAACAAAGTTATGAAATAGAGCGCAAGGAGCAACCGTTTAATACGACGCCGGGCATACGCGGTGCCGTTTTGCAAAGCCGAACGGTTACAAAACTAGCGCAGATTACTCAAAATGTCTCCATGCCGCGCGGGGACACCTTGGCCCGTCCGCGGTGCACGCATATAAATCAACCGTAACGCATACGATCATTGTCTAATATATTATTTTACCATAAATTTACGTCAGTCGAACGAGCCCCCGGTACAGTTGCCGACTGCCCGTAATCCGGCCTATTGCTCAGCAGTTCGCAACAACACCACCAGTTACACATCGCAGGCTCTTGCGTCGCGCGCTGCAACCGGACCAGCTCTAATGATTAATTATATCGCTCTAATTTTAACGCTGATTTCCACTCGGCGATACCGTGCCTCGATCGGTTCGCGTTGCGTGCCTCGTGTGAACGAGGAAGCTGCGCATTCATCTCGAACCTTTCACGTTTCCGATCCACAATAATGAAGAGGAAGCGATTGCGGAGCGAAACAATCACCGATTCCGAGTGCGTATGCGCGCCGACGGAAACCGCGCGGCCGCTTACGGATGCGGATTTACTCTTTTATTTATCGCTCGATCTGGATGGCATCTGTCGGACGACAAATACGCACGCACAGCTGCCCTTTATGGTGCGCCAGCCTCCGCCACCGAGCGAGGACCGCGGCGCCCGCACACCTGGCGACAGGTGCCGGCAACTCTTTACGCTTGCTCCGAACGTGTATGTACACACGGTTATGAAGTACGAATAATTATTGTTGCTGCAGTTGCGTGGCATCGTTAGCGTGAAAGTTATCGTTGCAGCTAATCACGGACTGTCACACGAGTATAGCGTTTTTTCAACAGATAACAGTCTGCCGTAATAACGATGATTACTCGTCCGCGATGTGGGAGCTCCAGCTTTTTACCGGTGCGTTTCCTAATGCTTCGAACACTCAGTTCAAAACGTAATAGTGTTATGAAAGTCTATACGCAAACGTGCCGGCGTGTCGTTTACTTGGCGATTTTTTAGTGTAACATCTCTCATGAAAGAACTCATAGTCGAACGAGTTACGTGAGTTCTTGCAACAAGCCTTTTACGTGATGGGGGTCGCAACTCCGTCTGTGTCAATCTCTTTAGAGCGTGTAGACTTAATCGTCCTTAAAGATCAAGGGTGAAGATGAACCGACACTTTTTGTTAAGCCCGGCGAGCCGACTCGTCGAGCACGCATGTGCGTCCGCAAAAGTATGTATTTCGAAACAGACTACGGCGGAGCACGTTTATACCGGGAAGGAGTCAATGAACGGAAGTGTTTCACGCGCGGCGGTGACATGCGCCCGCGCGTTTATCGCGCCTTGCGTAAGCATCACTTGCCCAATCCCGACGATCACTGTTATGCTAAACGTCGCGTGCCGCTGCGGTGTCGCTTGCAGGAACTCAAAGGGATCTCGTTAATAACGCATCTGTTGCAAGCGCTGACCTGCGGTTTTACCTCACCCGCTCCCTACGGTGTACAATTTGTAGGTACGCTTTCTACCACCGCCTTTTCTCTGCAGTGCGCCGACGCTCGATTGCAAAATGTTGAGGTCGCGCTTTCTTCGTTCGCGACGCGGAGAAATTGTTGCGACACGCCGCCGCGTACACCGACCCCGCGTTAGAAAGTCGACCGCTCACCGGATTTAACACTCGCGGCCACGTAACGGTGTAATTGCAGCGATTCGAGACGGAGATCGATGTGAATTTGGGTACTTTTTGCAAATGACACGCTATAGAGCGCTTTCTTTGGTTGCACAATATTCGCGTAACGAGAGGTCGTCGAACAGCTCGATTCCATGAACGGTATCGGATGTACAAGGAGATGACAGGTGTGCTGCGGTCGAATGCATCGGTCGGCTACGCCGGTTTGCGCAACGGGCCCTGGAGTGGCGCCCGTTCCGCAGTCCACGAGTTGCAACACGGGATTATTTTGGCGGCGCCTTGGACCGCCGCCCGGGCTTGCAACACGCCATATCGCAACGACTCATAATCCATTGTGACACGCGGGAGGCGGCTGCCAAATACAGCGTGCGGTGCCGTTGCGCTACTCGATCTCCTTACGGCCGCGGCAAATGTCATTCGCGGTGGCGCTGCGTCGGCCCATCGCTGCATTCGATTTTAAAACTGAAACAATTTTGCAACCGATGCTCACATTAGCGTTTTCGCAAGCGGCCCAGCGGTCGGTTTCAAAACGTACGCCTTGCGTTATCGCGGCTCCGATAAAGCGAGCCGCGCGCTTGTGCGGTTTTGAGACCTAAATTCTGGAGCTGATACGTATTCAGTACGTACAACTAGTGGAAGGAGAACGTTGAACGATTTCGATTTGTAAGTAAGTATAGCCGTAGATTGTGACCGACCGGAAATTTCACAAGACATGGCTTGACATTTGATAGAATCGAGCGGTCCGTAGCACAGTAGTTTGAATAAGTTCGGGCGTCGGTTCTTCTTACGAACAAATTTCATGGAGCAGAGCCCAGGCTACTATTGTGCAATGCGAGCGGCCGTATAATTGGGCATGGTCGGGATGGTTTCCCAACGTATCCCGGCATCTCCGCCGCGGTGTGGCAACACGCTTGCGACACATATGTTCCTACTGTACGCGTTACGAAAACCTTTGACGCCGGGTCCGAGATCCGGATGTCTGCAAACAACGAACACTGCATCTATGACGTTACTGCTAGATCCGATATTTCGCAACATCGGACGCGACGCATCGAGACCGTTTTGTATTTGGTCGCGCTCTAAGCGCTGGCCAAGCGTTGCGCAACTATTCGTCATAGCGATATAAAGTCGAGCAGGAAGTGCATGCATGTGTGCTGCATCTGTGCCGCGACTCGACTGCCATTGTTTGTTACGAAACTGTCAGGGTTGAGTTGCGCAATGGCGGCAGTTGCGAAACCCGCGCCGGCGCATCCCGCTAATTGTGGGCGATCTCCCACACGCCGCACACGATATTACGCCGCACACGATATACGCCTCGTATATTAACATGTCAATAAAACTACAATCATGCACCTATCCGTCTACGCGTCCACGTGAACGCCGTATACGATGAATTAACGATCTCACGACGGCATTAACCCGAGATTTATTATACGATAGTCATAATGCTCAACTTGACCAAGAAACCGACGCGAGCGCTAACCAATCATAGGCGGACCTCCATCGAGTCGTTAGTTAATTTCGTTGCTAAGTAGACGTGAGTCGGTTTCGAATTGCAAATGATGGTTCGTTACGATGTAATAAGAATTAACGAGATTGTTAACAAATGTTATTTGGGGATTTGTCATCGGAGCTAATGGCGGATCGGCTAAGCGGCGCGCGGCTGCCGTCCTTTCGCAGTCCCGCGTCCGAGAGACCGAGAATCCTTCGAGGCCACCGTTCGGAACACGCTCGGAAATCCGGCCAACCTTCCGACCGCGTTACGACACTGTATAACTTATTTACGCGTTGCGAAATACGAATCGATTGCAACTGCAGACATCGCACTGTAGCCTTGCCGGCGTAAGGGATTTAATTAGGATCAGTTGCGCAGTCGAGACCTAAAACGGATACGAGGACTCCCGCTCCGCTCACTGACAGATTACAAAAAAGGTCCGGAGTGCGGTTGAGTTGACGTCAGCTCTCGTTGCGACGAATAGTTCCCACAGTGCATCACCGCGCTGCCGTAGCGCTGGCCCGCACGTGCTGCGCCACGCTCGACCTACGGCGCTCGGCCACTGGCGCAAGAGTTTCTACCAACATACTAGTGAATAAGCCGGCTCGCTACTTATGACACATGTTACAAATCTAACCCATATATAAATGTTGGACGAAGACTTTGTTTACACCACACAACCTACCAGCCAATTTAATGGCTTACCAAAGACAACCACATATATGTTTAATATTTTGCGCGATAAGCTACAGTTGCTACATCGGTAACGAGAGCAACCTTTAACAGGACGCCTGCTCGACATCACGATCGGCTCATAAATAATAGATCACAATCTTTTCTCGCATCTCAAACTATTTCTGCGTCAACGTTGCGTTAATGTTGCGTTACGACGTCGACGCAGGCCCTGAAGAGCGCGCCACGTCAGCGGCAGCGCGCGCTATTTGTCAAACGGCTGAGACCGCAACTTACGGGTTTTGTAACTGCGCTTTGAGCAAACTTGATATTTATTGCTGCCAGCTTTCAACTAACGCACGCGTAATCGTATCTTACACGTTCCTCGGCTTCGCCGCCTCGGCGTCATATGTAGACTTAATGGATTTCAAAATAAAAAAGGTAAGAATAGAACACGGCCCTCCTTTTAAATTTGTTGAACTCGGCGTTTCCCCTAGGTAGTATTATTAAACGCGCTAAAAATATCCCTATACATTAATGCACGTCGATTTTACTAAGTCGAACCGAACCGCCCTCCACGCACCTGCCTCGCCTTAACCTCTCCTTCGCTCAGCGCCTTTTATTTCTTTAATTAAAAGTGCACTGCAGCGGCTATAGCTCCGAGTGCAACTAGTGCGCGCAGTGCGGCGGGCTCACATATCCAGAGTAAATACGGTGGTACGTCGTTTCAACTGGGTAAATACGACTGTGGGTTCAACAACCACTGAACACTGAAAAGTTACGTTAGGCGGCACAGCTCCCGATCCGATAGTATCGTATCGCATAGCTGTAATGTTTCGATGTGTGTATTTGATACATTTCGTAACGATGCGGCGGCTGTGAAATACGAGGTCGCGGTGCGCCTAAAGCCCGTGATATGATGAAACAAAACCCATTGCGTCATCGAACAGCTTTATGGTTCGCCATGTAATTATTAACATGGCATTACCGCTGCACACGCGGCGTAACGCGAGCCGGGCGAAGCGTTTTGCGAACGGGAGCTACATTCCGTGTGCGATACTATATACCTACTTTGCTAATTAATTATCCGTATTCGCAAATCGTTAATGGCGCCCGTCAAAGCTTTGTGCACAAAGCGATCCGTCGCGGTCGAGCGGCCATCGCGATGCACATATGTATTTTAATATGAGCACGTCGGACGCCCGCGATGTATACGGGTCACCGGTCATTGCGCGTCAAATACTTCTGATTCGGCACGGCGTATTGGTGCAATCAGTTCTCTGATAAATTGTTTTTGTCAAATTAATATCTGTCCGTGTTGCGAAAACTACATGTGTTTCTCTATTGTTTCAGAACAACGTTAAAACTCGAGTCGTTAGAAGACGCCGTAGTACTCGACGACCCCGAGGAGGACTTGCTACAAGACAAAAGGGGGTGTCCAGCGTACGTGTCACCAGAAATCTTAAGAGCCCATCGGACGTACTCCGGCCGAGCGGCGGACATGTGGTCACTCGGCGTCATTCTATACACCATGCTCGTTGGAAGGTGCGTATCTACCTGTGTACTTTACTACGTCTATATTCGTTACGACTGTCGCATAATTTATCCGTCCAACGCATTTCAATAATAATTAGGTTAGAGGCAATTAAATGTGCATAAATAATATGGAAGGCAGTGGGGTGGGCGTCTTCACCTGCTAGCGTGGGACTTACCGTTTTTCGAGATCGCACAAGGGTCGCGGCGACCGTTGGTGACGGGGGATGATCACCTGTCGGCCGTTACGCGCCAACGGCTAACAATTATATCACCCACATACATTCAAGGCTCTGGAAATCTTCGACGCACCTGCCTCGGTCATGTGGCGAAGACGTTGCATGGCCGAAACGCGCCCTCGCGCGCACCTGCCGTTCGCGATCCTTTGTTTTCTGCCTTTTTTTTGGGGTCCGCGCACCCGTAATTTAAATTCGAAACTCGGGATTTCGCCGCAATCGCCGCGTTCACCTGTCGCCGGAAGGGTTCCTCCGTTCGTTACTTGCTTACCTGGCTTTTTGTTTCGGCTCGCATCTGCTCTCGAATGACAATCGGCCGGCCGATCATTAGTGCGCGCCGGGCCGCGTAAAAACTAGCCAATCTTTGGAGATCGGACCTAATGTCGATTTTAACGAGCCGACTTATCTTAAAAGTCGATAAGGTTTCTCTTTTTTTTAAGAAAGCTTTTCGTACCGTATGCACGTTTAGTACCCTGAGTTTTACACGATACCTCGTAGTTATTTCATGTAAAACGTACGATATTATAAATAAAAAAACAATAAAGAAACAACTATAAAGAAAAAACAACAACAAATTTACCCACCTACTATTGTTACACATATAAAATTACTATTTTATCACTAATGAATGTCTAAGACTAGGGGATTAATTAAAATGCATCTGAAAATATTTAAGGGCTAATTAGATATATTAATTAAACAAAACTATCAACCCTATAATCGCTTCGCCTCCTAAGATGCGCTATATAGTTCATAATAACAATGAATCAATCACACGTTATTAAACGAAATTTGCCATTGTTTTAGGTATCCATTCAACGACTCGGAGCACGCGTCGCTGTTCGCGAAGATATCGCGCGGCTACTTCGTGGTGCCGGAGTGCCTGTCGTCGCGGGGCAAGTGCCTGATCCGCTCGCTGCTGCGGCGCGAGGCGGGCGAGCGGCTGCGCGCGCGCGCCGTGCTGCGCCACCCGTGGCTGGCGCGCGACCCGCGCAACGAGCTGCCGCCGCGCGCCGCCGCGCAGCACGACCGCCTCGTGCCCGACCTCGACATGGACCTCGACTGCGTCTAGCATGGCCCCGCTGCCAGCTGCTCGCACCGGATCTACCGAGTGTTCTCGTGTAAAGCGTCACCAAACTCCCGCGCTCGATGTCGCACTGGTTCAATCGATTGGACACCGATTGTGTATATTTTTGATCGGATGTAGACGGAATAGCAGTTAAAGAATTGTATTTTTTTTTCATATTATCGATACCCATCGATTCGTTATCGAGTACATCGAGTATAGTGCTATAAATGTCGTTGATGAATTGTAATTCGATGTCGAATTTGTAAGTATCATAATTGGAAGGATCATTTAAATGTAGCTAGCCGATGAACGACGTCGGATGATCTCAGATATCTCTCGATCGACGTCGATCGCGTGAGTGTGGGGGCGCCCTAACGCCCGCCTGACAGGGCCGTGCTGGCAACGGCCCCATATACAACACGAACTAATGTCCCAAGTATCAAAGCCGTAGCTCACACGTGCAATACAAAATCTTCGAAAGCTGCGTATAAACGCACAAAACGCTATAAAGGTAGCTGTCAGCAGTCGTCGACTAAAAAGTTTGTTGTACACCTGAATAGATCTATAATGTTTGCAAAGTGACGACCAGTCGACAATTTTTCGCACTAATGAAAACCTGAGTCCGTACCAATTACACTAGAATGTGTTTCATCTTTGTCTGATATCGTTAGTAATAGTGCGTGTGAGTTAAACCCAAGACTTTGGATCAGATCCTGTAAGTATCGGTAGTGGGGAGGCATTGGTGTCCGCGCTGCGCCATCTGTTCCGATTAGTAGTGTCCCGAGCCAAATAAAGGTCTCTACCGAGATATTAATTTAGTGTTTATATTAAGGAGCATTGGAGGCGGCTGGTCCGCGCTCCAGCGTTCTACTAATTTATAAAGCGGGAGCTGAAATGTCACTGCATAGGAACCGCGGGATAAGAAAAATTAGTAAGAAATGTTCAAGTTCCCCGCGGCTCGTACGGTGACGTTGGGGCTCCTGCAAGCTGTGGTAGTCGTATAAAGTTCGTAATGACAGAAAGTGAGACTGATAACGCGTTCATGTGATCTACCTGGAGATGATGAGACGATCGGCCATCTTTGTTGTGAAAGGACAGCTATGGGCTTTCAGATATCCCGTTTCGCACGTCGTCGACAGATCCGTCTGGTCGAGTTATTTATGATGCATTCTGTTAACTATTACGTAATTCCTGTTAAGCCTAATGTAAAACCATATCAATTTCACATCAATATAAAATGGGTATATTGCATTGAAGTTGTATCTGTACTGTTAGGTGGATTACCTAGTTGTGTATATTTTGTATTTATATATATAAATAAAATTGAAGTATATCGTGTAATTATGATCTCCACCGATGTTATTTAGCGATTACTTGATTGCCATTATGTTGTAAATCAGAAGCGATAGCACTTTTGTTACACAACGTTTAATTGCTTCCATCATAGAGTTATTATTGATTTATAATATTATTTGTATTCGGTTATATGTCAAATTGTAATCAATCGGCAAATCTACGAGCGAATTTTTTATTATTATTTGTTAATTTTCGTACTCTTCTG
>DWEE01000434.1:0-17413 GCA_018245755.1 Parelbella macleannani | reverse complement strand
GCATATCAACAAATGGTTTCATAGTAGTTTTTACTACGGCGATTCAGCAAAGTGGAGTAGAGTCGGCAAGTTTATACCCTATTAACATTAATATGGTAACTTACTCTATGTAAGTAACTATAATATCACATTTATACAATCACCGTCGGCCGGTCGACCGTGATAACATTTTGAAAGGCGCGGCCGATATTTTTTTTTTGCGGACCTTACAAATATTAGGTTAGCGCTGCCCTTTTGTATTGGCCAGTTAGATATTAGGCTGTCGCTGTGTGAGTATTTGAAAGTTTACGCCAATTCAGGTTGGCGTGCTAATGCTGCAATGTGTTATGAATAGATATACTTACTCTTAGATATATATGTACTGACTGATTTTGTAAGTACAGCGTTCAGTTAGAGCCAATCTGGTTATGTTAATGTTTAACTACTACACTAATGTTAAACAATTCCTTAGCGTGGCTATTAGCAATATGGTAGGTGCTGAATTTCAGAGCTTAAAGTACCTAACGAGTACGTAACTGGCGATCACTTTTGTCATCATCTTCATCACAAAGATCATTACCATCATCATCATTCGCATTATCACCAACGCTTTTGATCATTCGCTTCTTCAACGTGGGTTTTGTCCATTTATGTTAATATTTATGACAATAACTTCATACGGCTTAGAGAACATTATGAACAAATGATATGTATTTTTCCCCACATTGTTGTATTTATTTCTATTCTCTATATTCATATAGTTGCCTTTCGTTTCACTGAAGAATATTTTTTTCTCACCATTAGTATAAACATGAATATCCATGGTCGTGTGGTAGAGTATACCACCACTACACCACTGTTCAAGTATCCATGCTGAAGACATGGCTTATAACGCAACTCGTGTATGAATATGTTCACCATTACCTTTTAACCGTTCCGATGTAAAGACAGCTCTTCTTACAGTTTTCAAAGGGAGACTATACGTAGTGTAAGAGTTATCAAACCGTTACAAAACGACTAGTCGATTTTAACATAATATATTAATAGATAACAAAGTCCAATACGTTCCCCTTTTTGTGCACTAACACAATGTCTCATATAAAAACTGACCCTTTTCTATACCGTTCACACACTTCAACCATTAACGATCCTACATTATAACCTAGATTATATCCTAGATCCTAGAAAATCACAGTAATTGACATTATAAAATATATTAATGTCATTTCTAAATGTTACCAGCTCTATAGTTATAGCCACAGCTTGATTATACTAATTTGCCAGCTAGTTATTTTAGTTATTATATAGGCATTACCGGCGCCAACTGGCAACACTAGACCCGATTTAGAGCCTGTCATTATGGGAACATTAATTTCAGGGCCGCTTAATTGATAAGAGATTTGGTTCACAGAGTACACACTTACCCCCTTGTTGAACTGGAACATTTGCAATATCTATTGGTTCACGACTATGTCATATTTAACTAGCCTCCAATTTACATTGGGCCAACATGGCAGCTTATGACCTTAACCCTGCTCATTCTGAAAAGAGACCTCAACGGTGAAGGGATTAAATGGTTCAAAATGGATGTAAAGTCCATATCTCTACGAATGCTAGCTTTTGGGGTGATATGCATACATATTGATAGTCGTGAACCGTAATTAGAACATAACGTACGTTGGGCGTTTCATTATACAAAATTATCTTTATAACATTATCATTTAAATAAGTAAGCGAGCAAAAATAATTCAGTGTCACTCTAACATTTCTTCTAGATCTTCCTACTAGCTATTCTTATATGTAGATATAGTAAAATAAATAAGTAAAAAATAACGTAATATCACGCCTGTAATCTTGGTAGAGATAGGCAGTTATGTGTAGTAAGCTCCCCACATTTCATCAGATACGTTTACGTTCCAGGACGGTGAATACGTGGTGAGTCTATTATACATACATACATACCGGGTACAAATCCACTCTCCGAGATTCTACTTGAAATGTCAAGTTAGAAAAACCCAATAGTGCCCGAGCCGGGGTTCAAATCTCGGACCTCCTAATTAAGTAAATAAAAATATTTTTTAATTAACGACATATAAATATAGTCATATAAATTGCAGTCGTATAAGCAATAGTCATATAAAAATATGGTCACGGTAATATAAAATTGTTGCCGTATAATAATATGGTCATATTGTAACCTAGACATGTAGTAATGTCGTCATACGATAATATTATCATGTAGCAATACGGTCGTTTAATAAATTCGACACATAGTAACCAAATCATATAGAAATAGTTATATAGTAGCTGGCAGAACGAAATGGTTTGTTTCCACACTTTTAATCTAGACAGCCGAGAGTAAACACTGCTATCGTCAGTTTTTCCACACACTTAGAACCTTCTTCAAAGAAAATACGAATAGGCTTTCCGTAAGAATGTCATATTATACCAGGACTATCATATTAAAAAGAACGAACTCGCAAAGGGCCAGTTATGCTTACGGAACCCTAAAGAACTGGTGTTATAAAATCGGCATCCACTGCCGCATTTTACACGGCACGGGACAGAAAACCGGTGACAAACAAAGATACGGCGCGTAGGCTTTTACCCTTGACATTCATTGATGTCCAAACCGCTGCCCAATTGCGAAACGAACTAACCACCATCACAATCACGACATAAAGCACTGTAGTGTTATGAGAATAGAGACGATTTTCGCGTGAGGGCTCCGTTGGTCCGCATCCGGGTTTTTTAAAGCGTGACATTTGTTGAGTCCAGTTTTGGGCCAATTGTGATGTATCGCTCTACCTTGTAACTATTTTAGATGCTTTCGTTTGTTTTATAGTGTAGTTATATTTTGGTTTTGGTTCATTCGTATCGTCTACATCAACATCGTTCATTTAATATTAGATATATCGAATTCTTGAATGTTGTCAGTTAAATACGAATAATTTCTTATTTTATTCTAAAGTAAAATTTTAAAAGGTGTCTGTTGGCACCTCTATTGAAACTAGTGTTAAACACATAATACACAATACCGTATCAAATCGTCATCATCATCACCACCGTCAGTCTCTAGATGTACTGACCCGTGGACCTCTTAACTGTTGATCACCCACTATACATTTACACACACATATACATTTATTCACAATCACTAGTAGTTTTTTTTAACATTCCATCAACATATAAAGAAACCTGAAAAATATATACAAAAAATTCATAAATTGAAAGTCAAAACAAATTAAATTAATGGAGGGCTTAAGACGGCGCGATACTTTAGATAAAAATGTTTCCACAACATTTTAAAACTTAATAATAATTACAAATTTGACCTAAAAATCCGACGCAATTCTCCACGGCCGGAAGATAATCTTAATCTCTATAATTAGCCCGTATATATAATATTTTTAAGAAACATAAAAATGTATATTTTCAGGAAATTGGCCTTTCCGAGAGTGCGCGCGGCTTTGAGCGAATTATCTTATTAGAACGTCGGAGTGCCTTTAATGTATATTTTTATTAACAATTTCCTTAGAACTCTACACTTGTTTATGTATCTGTTTATTTATCTTACAAATCCTTCCATATTCCATTTTAATTACGAGTTTTACATAAGCGTACCACCAGGATTTCACTAAGTTATTTTCATCATATGTCTATTCGTTCCTTACAGCCTGTTAAAAATATCAACACAAATACATGCATTTGAACTTAGTTCTGAACTCCGATTACTTACATACATATATATCATTACGTCTCAATCTCATATAGGGACTTCTAGTGCTACCATCTATTGTATCGTATGCGCTATGGCGATAAAGAGATAAACTTAAACGGAACATCACGCCTGTAATCCCCGAAGAGATAGGCAGAGGAGTGCAGTACCTCTCCTACGATTCACCAGTTATGTACGTTTAAATCCCATTGAATAGGTGGTAAGATAAACTTAATATTACTGAATGAAGGTAAAATGTATTATCGTTATATAAACAGCGTAGGACGCCCTCCAGTTAGTTGGAGTGGAGTGGAGTAGGGTGATAACGATGATCATGATGATATTCTCGTTTTCCCCAAACAAATATTTCTCCTGGATATGAATACATAACACCCTGTTCAACAGCCACGTAGACCACTTTGGTACTAATTTTTATATGTTACTTGCAGTAGACAACCCTGGAACATAGTGATACATTTAAACACTCGTTATGTAACATTAGGCAACAAGCGAAGTGAATGTTCATCACGGCGCGATAACGAGCATAAAAATGTTATATTAAATTGATTCGACAAGTGTACATTAAGGTTGCTAAATTACACACACAATGCATTGCGTGTACACTCACAACGAAGATTGTTGAAAACTCACAGCGATGAACTTATATCAATCCGTATTATTTTCAATACATTGCATGTACAGTCACAACAAAAACTTTTTATTTACAAAAAAATTGAAATACATCGCATGTAGTCTCACGACTAAATATTTAATTAATAAGTATTTTTAAATACATTGCGAATACAATAACAATGTTCACATTTTGTTGATAGAATCTTTTAAACTAATATAATTATATTTTCATGCAGACATTGATGGTCTGCAGTTATTTTTTGTTTTATCTTGGTCAATAACGTACTCGTCTTTCTACGTTATCTGTTGCAAAGTATTGAAGAATACTTACAATATTTAACACTAAATAGTACGTAACATTACGCCACGCTTTAGTATACATAAATATTTATTACAGTACTTATTAATAATACGCATATACCTAAGTTGATTTGATAGCTTTGAAAGTTTCGTATTTAACATAATGTAAGAGTAAATGTACAGTGTATAGCGGTGATTGGGCGAGGGTGTGCAACAGACATTAGCGCCGAAACTGCCGGATTGCGTAAAACACTCAATCCTCACCTATTTCAATTCATTTCGTCTAAATGTCAGATACTACTTTGTATTGTGGTTTTCCTGTCATGTGTAAGTACTCGCTTGTTACCTACACGTTCATACTTTCAAATGGGGATGTGAAGGTCGGCGAGTGTATAAACGTCTCAATTTTCTCTGGTTACAATGTAATTTAAAACATTAAAGGATGAAGGTGATATGTAACACTTCGTTATTTTTTTACTTTATTACATAAATGAAAGTATTACGTTTTTGATGTACCACGTAACACGCCGCCTGTATCTGTCCGAAGTTGCCTGCGGAGGAATACAAGCCCATGTTTCACCAGTTAGGTTTGCGTCCCACCATGACTAGGGGGGTGAGTCTATTGTCATGAACCGGACATAAATCCAGACTTCGAGCTACTGGGAATTTCGGGGTAGCAAAACTCAAATTCGCTCGATCTAGCGATCGAACTCAAGACCTCTCGATTGGAAGTAGAGCATTCAATAAGTCGGTCACCGAGCTACTCCGTGCATTTACTTCCTTACATTTTTAAAGAAAACCTTAAAAAATTCAACTACCCACAATGTTCTAGAAACATGTATATATTTTTTAAATACCTATTTCACATAGCCTTTGTCCTTTTATCTTTTAATATTCCGTTGCTTAAATTTATCAATATTTATTTACCACTGAGTTACGTTTTATAACGAGAATCTTCGCTAAGACTTCATAAGCAATATTTAATTTAAGAAACAAATGAATAATAAACAAGTAACTAAGTTACAAAGGTTAAAGGTATTTTACTGTAGAACAACCATTAATTCATAACTACACTAAAGGTCATTTGTGTTAAGCAAAACAGCCGACTTTATTACACTGATAGACTGTTCTGGAATATTCCGCCTGTTCCAGTTGTAGGTTGATAACGCATCTATACCACAATGTTGACTACCACGACCACCGCATCCTGTGACACATAATTTATACAAATCTAACATCTAAGCGTCCTTTATTGTAGGTAGCGGCACCTTTCTAATTGCACAGATGGCAGCACTGTCCCCTACTTGGCAGCACTATCGCTTAAATGGAAGCTCCTTCGACTTTAACAGGGGTGTTACCGGTAAACGGTTAACAATTTAATAGTAAGGAATGTGTAATTTTAAAATCTTCCTATCCTTTTAGTTTAATAACTCTTTATACCAATCCGCTTAGCGCCCTTGCTCCTTTTCGTTCGCTCGCTTCACTTCAATGGACAAGCACCTTAATTCGATACTTTGTTAATCCCCAATTAATTGGAGGATCCTATTAACATTGTTAGCAAAAAAATTATTCAAGGGATAACGAAAAGAGATTAAATCTGTCTAAAGCCGAGGTACAAAGATCGTAGAGATTTTAATTAATACCTAAAACGAATAGTTCAAGCAGTGTATGATACTGTCTTTAGGGGATGTCACGTGGTACATTATACGTCATGATGACGTGACTGGCCACATGACGTCACCATGTCTAGTGTCGATACTTAAAGTGAGTGGAACTTTTAATAAACACTTCCGCGTTTCACAGGACACTCATGTAGAGACAACTCATTGTAGAGCACGTGTACAGTTCACCTGACGTACCTCTGTGATCACGCTTGTTACTACCGTGGAGCAATTGGTATTAGGTCGACCTTTCTTTCTATCTGAGGGGTGTGATTATTCACATGTTTAGTAGAGGCGACTGCTCAGTCCTCGAGAATGATAATGCATCTGTGATCAGCTTCGAATGAGACGAATGCTAAGAAATATTAATTGTAAAAAAAAATTAACATCATGTTTGCAATTCCCTAAGGGGTAGGCAGAAGAGCGTAGTACACTCCCATATTTAACTAGCTATCTCCCATACTCCACCCAACTCATCCCAACCACCACTATATAACTCCCATCGCGGAAAAAGGCCTGGCATCGTGGAAATGTGCCTATTGCCGAATACCGGTCGCAAAAATAACTTACATGAATTATTTTTTTCTAACTAATATTATTAACAAGAAACAGTAACTGATACTCTTAACCGTCCAGTTCAAACAATCTTATTCCGAGCAGGTCGCAGATATCCGTAGACGGCAGTGGCCACTCATGCTCGTTTCCTATTCCATTGCTACTACGATCTTCGCAAAAATGAAAGCATATTGTTTTTCTATAGTTTGTAATATAAGAAACATACAAATAAACAACGTGTCTAAGATTAGACAACAAACAATCTAAGGCTATAAACAAAATACAAAGCCATCATCATTATGCTTTTATAGTTCCACATTTGGACACGACTGGTCTATCAGAATGAGAAGGGTTAAGGTATTGTGTTGTCCGCAATTAATTTGAATCAGAATATAAATATAACATAAAGCGATTAAGAAGTTACGCATCATCCGCGCCACCGCCACCAAGTCCGCGCCGTGCACCTCACGGCGAAGCTTCGGTAATGAATTTTAATGTCGTTACAGAACTTTTTAATGGAGATACGCTCTCATACATTATTTATGAGCCTGTCACTCTCACCGGGGTTATTTATTAAGGATTAAATAATCACCAAAAGTACCTACCTACGTTTTCAATAACCAACAAAAGTTTTATTGATAATGATAATTTTGGTTTTATCTGACGCAATCGAATTGTCTATATCCTATAGAACAGTTGATGAACATTAAAGAAATGTACGGACATTGAGTTGGATGTTTCTAGATGTTATTAATATTTTATTTATAATAATTCGTACACTTACGTGTATGGCAACTATCACGGTGTATATATCAATAGACTCATCCCCTATAAAATGGGACGTATAAAATAACAGTTAAAAAGTGGAAGACACTTCCTTGGGAATCACTCCGCCTACGTCTTTGGTGAAATACTGGCGTGACATTACTCTTATTGCTACGTTTCCAGCCCTTTTAATTTACATTGTCTAACTTGCAGTATTCAATACTGTGGACATTAAGACTTCAAAAACATTGTTGGAGGCGAAAATGATATTTTTAATCAATATCATTTTAATCAGTGCCAACAAAATAATAATAATAAAAAAGGATTATTCACATTGAGTGGCAAATATATTTTGGGAACGTCAACCCTGATAAAAAAATTTAGGGTTGGCAACGTATTAACTAGGCGACAATGTGGACTTAAAATAAATCCCGCGTCAAGTGATACTTGGATATAAAATCAGCATACCCACTTGAATGTCCTATGCCTAAAGTCAGGACTCAACAATTCGGAATTAAGATAGTTAAATTTAGATACAACGCTAGAATTTATATTTCACACTCCATAACACTAAAAGGTATGTCACTTAATTAAGCAAATTGCTTACATTTCGAATTCGCTATTTGACAACCCTGAGCAATTTGGTGTTTACCGAGAATTTGGTTTATAGTATTTCTGAGAAATAATATTCTTACCCTTCTATTTCTCTCATTATTTCTCGGTGATTTGTATCACTTAACTTGAACGGTCTTTGTTATTTTATGGTGTTGAACATTTATTATTTATATTTCTTAGCATTTTTTGTGGGTAAATAATTTATTAAAAATTACCAACCTATTTTTATTTATCTTACCGGCAGTTAACAATTACGTATTGTTTTTCTTTTTTGTAACGATGCTTTTTAATTTTCAAATGGAGATTAAAGGAAGGGATAAAAAAGGATTAAAGGAAGGAGATTAAAGGAAATTCAATCAAAAATGGAAGGGGATCTTAATAGTGCTTTACTCAAACGCTGTATTTAACGAAGCTTTTTCCATAAGTAATATAACCTAATACATATCTTCAAAATTTTCTTTATTTTAACTATTACTTGTTAGAAGCGCATAGATTTGTTTACGGTATGTATATGCTGTCGATTTACGACGATAATTAAATAAATTTGTGAGTCTAGGCGTTATTAAAGTCTTGTAAAAAAGAGTGTAATATAACACCATCGTACTTGTATTTGCACTAAGGGGTAGACAGAGAAATGTAATACGTTTCACAAGTTATGTTCTACATTACATAGTATAGGAGGTGAACTCATTGCCTTACACCGAATAAAAATCGAGACTAAAAACATATACATATTAATTGATATCTATACACAAAACAAACTTGTATTTTAACAAGAGGCCATATCGATAATGGTGACATCATCAAAACAGGCAATTAAAGTTTGTTGTTATTAAATAATAACTCAAAACACACAAATAAACTTCCGTAGTCATCCTACTGTAACCACAAGTTTCGTTATCCGTATACGGACGGATTGACTATATTCCTCCAATCGGCTACGACATCCTAAAATTAAATACAAGTTGTAAATCTAAATACTGTTTTTTCGAATTGGACATCTTTTGAGGTCTATTACAAAATCATGGTGTGGACTTATAGGATTAATATTTCTTTAACTGTTATTTTTATTGTCATGAATGTTGACATCATTATGATAATTTTAGGAACATTGATTAATGTTATGCAATCATCATTATCATATTACTTTTTATCGTTCCACACTTGGGTCATAAAAAAAGGATAAAACTAAGTTTGTCACGCTGTCCAAAACGTCATTGACAGGCTTCACACAACTAGAGAACATTCTAGACAAATCTATATATTACCAAAAAAACCTTACAGAAATACATCGTATTTTGTATGGAGGTGTTAAATGGTCACGCTATCAATGACAAAGTTGTTAAGAGCTAATAATGGCCGCGGTGTGCTCCAATAAGACAAGACGTGTCTAATTTGGACACAAACTTCGCTAACTACACAGTTTCTCGTTTAATTTCCTCGAGCCCTTTTGATCCTTCACATTTAATTTGTAACGGTTACGACATCCGACCTTCGGGCCGCTCTCCAATGAGCGCCTCACCGTTCAATTTCTATACAACTTTTCAAATTAAGAACTTGCCGCCGGAAATCTATGACAGCTTGTTAACGGACATTAACAATAACACTTTACAAATAGATAATATTTCGTATTGAAAATAACACTTTTACAATAAATGTAATGGTTTTAATATAACAAGTGAACTTATTCCGAATGATATTGCCCTATCGCCCTATTTGTTTTCTAAAACGTCTAATATTACAAAAACAATGTCAGTTTAATTACTTATAGGTCGTTTTGATAGAGTATCTCTAATATTAGGGCTTGTTTAAAAAATGGACCAAACAAATTTGAAAAAAAAATTGTAACTTTGATCATAAATACCGTATAGAACTCTGTAAATAGAGACAACGGGAACCATAAAGTTCATTTCATACTGCATTCTTATATGTAGTATTACCGCATAAATTTGCCGTCAAAACTTCGCAGTTTTAAGTTTGAACACACAATGTCGAATACGTGGTGGCTTTAGCGTGCAAGTTTTATGATGATTTTTCAATATGAGCTTATTCGCTCGGTATTTTTAAATCGCATTGGTAGAGTAATGTGAAATACTCTTCTAGAACATAATTAAGTGTGAACGATATCGCTTATTTAACTAATTCGTGCAGGAATTTAATGGAGATTTATTAAAGCATAGTTTATATGCCTCAGAGACTATTACGAGGAACTTTGAACTTTGTAGGTTTTCTCACAGCAAATGATACTAATATCTATTTAAAAAACTTGTACATAATGTAGTAGTTATACGTACATTTTACAGACAATCGGAGTGGAAGACTGAAATCAAAATCCCTGAGCTATTAACTAATTAAACTTCTTTATTTGTTAACCGATTGAAATGAAAAAAAAACACTAAATGTTAAGTGAAGCTCAACACAATATAAACCCGAAAACTGTATTCAAATTGGGATAAGCCGTTTCTGTGATTAGCGTGCAGAAACATACAGACATACATACAAACAGACAATGAAAAAACATTGTTTTGGGTTCTCTTGCGCATATAAAAGCATCTCATTATGATTTTTTTTATATATTTGCCATGTACAGACAACGATCAGTTACAGTTTTATTATATGTAAAGATCATCATGCTAGGTTCGTTACGAGGCGCGCCGAGCGCACTAAGTTGCCAAATATCTCTGCTCTGACTGACATGACATGCTTCTTACATATTCATCATTATCTTCATTCTTCTAAATTAACTTAAGCGATTACTAAACTTACAGTGATTAATTTCAATAAAGAAACGGGCTGAAGATTATGGGAATGATTCTGTTTGTAAACTTCGGATTTTAATTATCTTAAATTCTATCTCGTACCTACAAAATTATCGAGAATCGCCCCCCCAATAAAGCTTAAACGATTAAGCTTACAAAAGCGACGACCATTCAATTACGCAGTCGTTAGTGTTTTGCGTCGAAATTCAATTTTCTGAGGCAGTTTTTAGTTAAAAACTGTGTCGAGTTGGTAATATATGTCGCACTAGCTAAAAATAATTGTCCTTTGGATTGATTTGTTTGGATTGAATTGGATTATAAAAGAATTTGGAAATAAGCAAAAAGAAATTTACAGTATTCTAAAAATATATCCCCTTATATTTAGAAAAGTAATGAAAGGGACAAATGTTTGTCAGCCATTTCAGCATTGATTTTCGAATTTTTTGTATATGTTTATTAATACACTACACTTGTACTATCATCATCAACACCGTCATCATCAGCCTATCTCAGTCCACTGCTGGACATAGACCTCCCCCAATGCGCGCCATCGCGCCCTATCCTCGGCTTGTCGCATCCAGCATTGTACTATATTGCTATCTAAATGTTGGTGCCCCATCGTGGGTGAAGCTTACGTTCAGCAGTGGAGGAATAGAAGCTGATGTAACGATTATGTAGTGTCCAGTGTGGGTTTAAACAGAATATATAGTCTATTTCAAAATTGTGATAACTCTTAATTTAATTGCAATTTCAATAGAGCAAAAAGTCTCTGTATGAAAACGAAACCCTATGAAAACATATTTCGCATACAAATCAATAATAGTGTCTGCCATTCTGTTGAATTAGTTAATAAAACTTACCTAAAAGTAATTAAATAAACATACTACCATATATTTATACGAAGAAAATACGTATGTACATAGTAAGTAAAGAACAGTAAACAAAGGCTCAGTGTTGACAGAATAACATATTTTTTTTGTTATTGATGTAGGTACGAAATAAATATGGATTCCGCTTGACGTCTGTGTACTATGTCAAAAATAAAGTATGGAATCGACGCTTATTCTGTAACATAATGTTGAAAGGTAAAAGAAGAAATAGAGCTGCTGGTAATGCCACCAAACAGAAGGCTCGACTGTTTATTGTTATTGTTACATATTATCGCGCCAGGTGCCTTACGGGGTTGGTAAAAAGCACCGAGTGTCAAATATCGGTGCTTACAGATTTGACAGGCATCTTTTGCGTTCATCACTGTACGCGCACGCCGTTTCACTATTATAAATTACGAAAGTAAAATTAAAAGTAAAAAAATCAGACTTTGTCTTTTTCGATTCATTAAGCAGTAGAAAAATTTTTCTCAATGCAGATTACCTTAAAAACAGCCCCGAGACGAAGAATAGACTCCCACGCGCGCTTAAAATAGAACCCCACCCCACCCCCTCGGCCGGGTGGAACTGCGGAGGGTTGCTTTACGGACTAGTTGCACAGACAAGGGTTGAACTATATCCCACCAAGTTTTCTTTGGTGTAAGAATGTAAACACTCAGGTGGATATATCACTTTATATAACACTTTTTGAAAATAATATAACTTTACTTTTAATCAAATAATTAGAAATGTAATACTATTTTGTCATTGATGCTTTTTAAATGCAATCAAGTTTGGGGTATTATTATTAAATTTAGTTATTTCCAAAAATGATACAAAATTTTTGATTGACAAAACAGATAATTTTATGATATTCATATTCCTACCAATTGTCATAAACGTAACATCATTCCTGTGTCACTTCCAAGAGATAGGCAGATTAATGTTGTACACTTACGTTTCACGAGTTATATTTCCGTCAAAATAATAGAATCAGTTATAACTGCATTTTGAAACTCGAATCGATTTTCGAATCGCTGTGAGCCATCTCTGTAATTGTGTAAGCCACAAAGTATTCAAGAACAGTAATGAAAATCACTAATGGGCTCCTACCAGGTAACCTTAGTAAATAGAACATTTTTTTTTTTCAAAAACGGATTGGACCATTATGGTGACGAATGTTCCGTACATGCTATGCTAAGCAGCTGATCGTAAATGTATATAATCGAATTTAAAATCGATTTCAAATATAACGCCACTTCTGTTTGAAGTTGAATGTACATAATATGTATATTCGTGTGATGCCCTTTTCGAAATAAATATCAAGTATCATTTCAACGTGAAAACCTCTATATCCATCTACTTTGGATCTAAAAAACCTGTTAAAAGATTTAAGCCAATAGCCAAGCGTGCTGGTTGGAAACAGATTGACAAACTCCACACGCCTCAAAGAATATTATGAAAAACTTTACCGCGTTTGAGTATCCTCACGATATTTTCATTCAATGTGGTCAAGTGATTCATTAATCCTCAACCCATATGCCCAGCGTGGAAATTATGGGCAAAACCCCATCTAGCGAGGCTCATGTTCAGCACTGGACTGAGACAGACTAATTTTGATAATCAAGTGATGTAAAGTTAAAAAATACCACAAGAAAAGGAAGACGGAACTTGAAATACAACAAAAACCATTTCATTCATTAAAAAACATCGTATGATATTATAAAAAGATCTATGACAGAAAATAGTGGCAGCTAAAAGATTTTAAGAATTTGCCTCGGTGCAAATTTATTGAAATTCGAAAGATGAGGAACAGACGCCCACGCGCGCTCTGAATAAACTCGCCCCCGCGCGGGTGGCGTCCATGCCGTACATACATATTTGACACTTTTCTGAATGAATGAAAGAGCCGGGATCGGTTGTAATTTTATTTTTGGCTTTTGACGGAAGCTCACACATTTTAGGATTTACAATATTTCTCCATACATATCTATCACAGCAAGATATAACCAATTCATTCGCTCGTTCACTCTTTCATTCGTTTCATTTTGCTATTGAAGTGATCGAACATTAAGCGAGAAAATGCATATAGGACACTTTCAAAGATTAGCAAGTAAACACTCAAATCGTTCGAAGTACTTTGCTAATTACCAGTATCAGGGGATGAATTCAGGAGCTAAAAAATTAAATATGTAACAATAATGTTGCATGACTACTAGCAACTTACTCAATTTTGACTAGTTAAATAACTTTGTATGAAATTTTTATACGATTTTAACGAAAACGTATTACTCATTTTTGTTAAAATCCTCTATTTCATAATACCTAAATTTCACTGCAGAGTTTTCAATAACCAGTAAGAACCCAACAATTACCACTGTTATCAGGTGAACCAATGAGTGTAGCCATTGACTTCAGTAAGTCTTTACTGTTCACAATCTCTAGGTTACAGGAAAGTCATACGAGTTTTCAGCGAAATAAGCGCCGCTAATTTGCTGAAAGCTTTAATTCCGCATCTCGTTAGGGAGGTTTTATTTCTGGTGCACGTGGGCGGAAAGCTCTAGTAGCTTAGACCCTGTGCACATCGTTGGCGAGTAGCGAGTAGATGTAGAAAAGATTTATAAATATTATAACATCTTGTGAGTTCCATACACCGCAGTCTGATACCAAAGTACGTATCAAAAGAGCTTGTGTTATGGTCACCAGACGACTTTTAAACTACATATACATACTTACGTACATATATACATATATATAGAAACTTTTGCAGATATGATTTTAGATTTTTTTAAAGATATGGACAAAAACGGCTGCCGGCTAACGAAACGCTTGCTTATAAAGTTACAATTAATTGTTATTAATTGTTTTTATGTGTTGTTGTACTGAAAGCGATCTGTCATTAAAATCAATCACCGTCAGTCTTATGGAGAGTTGGCGGTGCGTTTTTATAAGCGTCCTCATGATTTAAATTGCCTAGGTCAATTTGTCCCCACTGTTACCGTCACGTAAAAAACATATGTAAATGTTGAGTACCTACATAACATAACATCACGCCTGTTTTCCTGAACAGTGTAGTAGCCCTATACTTCACCAGGCATGTTGTACCGGTTGCACAAGCAACACATTCAAGTTAGTTAAATACTTCGGCTTCAAAAACCTACCATCACTATTTGACATATGGCTCCTATCAAAATATATATAGCGTACGTTAAAAATTATTAAATTAAAATATGTTTTGAAATAATCGTTTATCGCTTTAATTTCTTCTTCGACAGTAAAACAATTTATGTTTAATACATTACAGAGCTTATAACATAGAGATGATACCGAACAGGTGTATAATAGATATTTAATTGAGCAAAGCTTTTACTTATATATTGTTTAACAAACCGCTCCTAATTCTAAGGCACAAACGTGCTTGGTCAGTTATCCGATAGGTGGCCGTTGATTGCCAATTTATACGAGCCCTAATGAAAGGTCATATTCAGCAGTAATACCTGACTCATACTAGAGCAGCGAAAATATTTTTTTGAATAACCACAGACAAAGGAGTTTTATAACTTAACGGACTGCCAAAGTAGCGCAGAGGGGGGGTGACTTAAATAGAACCTCACACCCCTACCAGTTAGGGATGGGCCGCTAAAAAATATTATCGATAAACAATCTTTAGTTGTAATCGACATCCGTTTTTAATTAACGATAAGACCATAACTTAAATAGTGTAGTTATGATAAAGAATGTTCATGAAATATATAGGAAAAGAATACATTAATGAGTTTGATATGAAATTATCCAGTGTAGCGTATGAGTTATGTAAATATAATATATACAAGCATGACTTCATATAAACAATGTGCAAAGCTTGTTTTATAATTTTTAATTAAATTAAAATAGTTGACCCATAAACAAAATCATTAGAAAGTAATCATGTGCCTACCAATGGAATTAACGATGATCATCATGTCGGTGTTTGTGAATTAAATCAGAAGTTTAAATAATAATTATTCGTATACTAGAATTTATATAGTAGGTTGCGTAAAGCAAACTTCCAAACTCGTTGCGAAAAGCATTCTTAATTGAACCCAGGTGGTCAAAGTCGGTTAACCTGCACTTGACAGGTTTGGCAAATTACGGCCCTAACCGTTCTCATTCCTAGTGGAGATCTCATGAGTAGTGGAGAGTTCATCATGATGAATTACAGATATCGTTTGACAACGGCATATGATCTTTAATTATATAAGTGGCATTCAAAAGTCATTATAGACTGTCGATCCGATCCGCTATCCGATTATGCAAAGTACAATGCAGTTTTTGCTGAATTAAATTTAAAAATTATACTGTTATCGATTGTGTTTGCTTGCCAACCCTATAACTCGCATCGCCGTTAGCTTGAAACGCAGATGTTATAGGGTTGCCACAAATCGCCTGTTACAGCGCTTTAGTTTTTCGTTACGGGAAATTAAATTTTAAACTCGCTCTCAACATTTGCAGGTTCCTTTTCTTAGAAATTATTAGGAGCTTATTTCATTTTCAGTTCATTTCTTTTATGAAATTTATAAAGTGATTTGCAAGTACTTGAGTAACGTAAGAGATGTTATTGATCTGTTTAAGTATCAAGTGTATTTTCATAGTAGCTTTGCTAATAGATGAAGCAGAAGTCCGAAACTGGCAACTGTGTATGAAAAGAATTGTGAATGTGGATGAAATGCCTCAGTTCTGTGATGATAGAGATATGTACATATTTGGAGCTTGATCCTCCATGCTTACCCCATAAGGACTCTGGCTTGATTGTCTTGCAAACGTGTCATTTGTTTGTGCTTAAAATTTTTTCAAGAAACATTCAATTTATAAAGAAATCACAATAGTAATAATAATTTAATACAACTCATATACAGTTGTGTTTCCGCACGAGGATGAACCTGAGCTATGGTGATCAAGCAGCTGATAAACCACATATGTACATATTTATGTACACTTCTAAACACATATCTATTATACGTAATTTTATATCCAGATACAGAGCAAATAATCTTACTCAAATATTTGCGGTGAAGAAGAACCACAAACTTTAGCAACAGGCCGGTTAGTCGCCTGCATTAGAGTCTGCGAATATAAATCTTGCGGCGGTTTAGGGACAGAAGATTGTAAGTGAAATTTTCAAATTAAATTCCGAACATTTCACGTCAACGCGGCTTACGTCTCATGACGGGCAGTTCCATTGTCGCGGCGTAATTGCTGTTCCCTTAAAAACTCCAGACAAACTCCTGGACGAAACAATGCGGCTATTAGTGGGAACGGTTTGCGAGGGAAATTGTAATTTTGAAAATTGTACTTCGCGGCGAATGGAATAATCAATAGTTTTGCTATGCATCATCCACGTTAACAAAACAAATGCGATATAAATTTATGCGGTAATATTTTACTAAAACAAATGCAATATGCGTTTTTACGTCAAAAATTCGAGAGTTATCGCAACGTTTTTCCACTATATATTGGTTGTGTTGGAGATTAGTAGTCAACGCATCGATCGGATGTAATTGCTCCTCTGTGCGGACGCACTTG
>DWEE01000433.1:0-17418 GCA_018245755.1 Parelbella macleannani | reverse complement strand
CGATTTAGACCTCATTTTTGCAATAAAATGATTTTGAGAAATTTTTGATTTGTGGCCCTTTTGCATTCAGTGAGCGATATGTACACATGTAACAAATTTGTTTTTCTGGCAAATTATATGCATGCACACATATGGCCTGTTTAACCAATCTTAAAACTGCAGAGCTCTTAAATTTTCACTATTAATGTATTATATTCGATTATTTCATATGGTCACAGTTTAAGCCCTGAAAGCCTTAACAATATACTTATAACGATATACTTTTATAGCAGTGTCTAGTAGCCCAATAAGGAAAAACATTAAAAGAAAAATACATTAGCTTCCTCCCAAACAACATAGCGTGTACCAAGAGCTACTAATACGCAAAAGAATTTCATGGAACCGTTTCGAGATATCTTTAATGTCTCCTAATTTTACCTAAACGCGTTACGTGGCTGTTGTTCGATGGCGTGTGTTGGTTCTACGAATAGATATCAGTGAAAATCTCTTCTGCGAAGGACCGGTGTATCATATATTATACCTACACGATACATTATATATGTATACCATATAACACGCTGCAGAGCGGAAACGCCTAAATTATTACCTCTCGATTAATAAGGAACCAAACGGCTCGTTATGATACATGCCTCGTTGTGCGAGCGGTCGAGTGGTTGTTCGAGGGTCTGGGTTTGATTCCCGGGACGAATACTATTAGATTTTTCTAAGTGACATTTTCTAGCACAGTCTGAATCTGCAGCCAGTTTATGGCAATAGGCTCACCACCGATTCCACAGCGGGACATAAATGTAACTGATGAAATTTGTTTGAATATTATTACTGTAATACTAAATAACATATTTCTATATAACTTGATATCGTAAACAGTCAATTTATGTATTAACATTTATCTAGAGCACTATGATCAGCGCAAGATATTACGAAATAATTAATACACGCCAATAGAAAGCAAATAGTCAATTAATTTTATTCGTTTATAAATGACATCATTGTCATAGCTCCCACTGATATAATTTAGTTTATCATTATGTAATGACCGCATCACGAGTGCTGACCTGTTTAATGTAACTGATGTAATTACCCATTACTGCATCAATGCAGGACAATGGTCTGTATCATCGAAATTACTTACCCTAGCACACTTATATGTATATGTATGTATGTACATATTATGTATATTGCTTGCGAAATCACATGAAAATGGTATTGGTCTTGTTTTCATTTTCGGCCGCTAGATGTCGTTGCAAGGTGTTCAATTTTTGTCTCTGTGTTTTTTAACATGGAATTTTCATGTCGATGTCAAAGTGAGATGTTTATATAAAAATTACATCTGCCAAATTGTACTTGGTAAGCATGGCTAACTTTGACCTTAACACTTCCTTAAGATATAATCAATACGATAAATGTGCAAAGTTAAATAACTATAAGGTAAAACTACTAAATGTTATATTTGACATAATGACACACTAGTAATTATGAAACTGCAACAACATTAATCTATAAATCAATATATATCGAAAATACATTTAATATAGAGCTAAACAGACTTACCGCAAAAGTAATAATAACTGCAGATCTTCCGAAGATACGACTCTACAGTCTATTGTAGGAAGATCAGAGTTCATCAATGGCACTCTATCTTAAGTGGTAACATATTTCGAATTGTTCATATCTGCCTTGATACAATGTAACTGATTTGATTCGAGAATCGAAAGCAAATCGAAATTGTTTGTTATAAAATATACCGCTAAATAGTGTACGAAAAGTATTTTAATCAGTTCAAAAACTAGTTAGTGAGCAACGAATGAAACAAGTTAAATTAATAAAATTTGCATCAGAACCTCCAATAACACTATGTTAAAAATTTATAAGTAATCGTTAATCGTAAGCCTCCATCAACTTATTAAGCGTTCAAATATTGGACACAGATAACCTTTCAGAACGAGAAAGCAAAGCGATATCTTTATTGTAAAGACATTTAAAAAATATGAAACTTCCCAATGTAAGGTACGTATCAGGACTTCGAAGCTCACACCCCCGAGATACAAGGACTCGATGTTAACTATTAACTAGCACATATTTCAAACAACGAATCAAAAAGGCACATGCAATAAAATGAACGCTCAAATCTTGATGTCGGTTGCACAAATTCCACAAAAAGGATACTTAAGCGTCTATTTGGTTAGCGATTGCATCGAGCGTTGCATAAACCGAGATTCCAACATGGATACCACTTGATATGCAGGTAGCATATAAAAATTCACCAGGTTATCTCCAGTCCTACGTCTTAGACATAGTTGCACGGTGGCATCGCGACACCATGAATACGTGATGGTATGTGCATACATAAAAACTTAGTTACAAATGCTATTACATACTAAACTGTTATGCTATTCCCACCTTTATTACAGAACAATAAGGTAGATAATGATGTTGGAAAACTGTATCATATATATGGTGGTACTGTGCACACACTTGTGTGAAACGCTCTTGGCATGGACGTGGTGCCTGTGTTTGCGCAAGGTGTATGTGAGGTCCTTGTCATAGAGTATTTGGCAAGCTCTGCCTACGTCGAGCGAAACTTGTAGTCGATGCTTACCATCCTATTACATCATTTTTACAATTCAGAATCAACAGAAACACAATCAGTAAGAACAATCATATGTCTAGTAGCGGACACAATCTTGAAAATGACCCATAGAGAATTTACAAAGTGCGAAATCGAGTTCTGCATAAAACGTTCGAACGGGTAGCTGGTAGCGAACTGTGTTGATTAAATTTTATTTGTAAACAGGACCTGCTAGTCGACGGCGTAACAACTTTTAAACTGAATGAAGGTCAACATCTCAACAGCGAAGCAGTAGGTACCGACGCCTGGTGGTGGCCCCACGGCGATAAATCATTAATGAATGATACATAACAGAGCCGGCGAAACTCGCGGATAGCAATTTTTATGATCCACATCTTCGTGTCATTTCAAAAACTGGTAAGAGATGGACACATGTGAATTTAAATTTTAATAACACACCAGATGTTTCATGTGACTGACAAACGTTTAAAAACCTGATCAAAACCTGGCTACTGGGACAGCGTTGAAATTGTACCGCGGCAGTATATTAAACTAAAATGTCTAATAGAAAAATGAATTACATTAATGTAGACACATATTATACTATAAGAAGTGATGAATATGAATTTTAACACGAATTGAAAGTATGTGATGAATACGAATATTAAATAATCATAAACATGCGAACACCAAAAGAGGTTTAGGCGAATGAAAAAAACCAAAAGCAAAATGGAAAAATACTAGATGTTAATGTTAAACATGTGATGTCAGTAAGCCAAAGAATTCAACACGACCCCAGTAATCTCTATTTGAATGCGAGTGATTCAAGCTTTGCTTAAACACTAACTGTAAACCGACAAAGTGGAATATAATAATGCTGGTATGCGAAGCTTTTCCGGTCAAAACCACCACATTTCTTACGATATCTTGTACAATGCAAAACACTCGTTCTATGTATAACACATCGGTGCCATGGGAATAGGGTTGCCACTTTTTGTTTGGACAAAAAGTATTGTAACTGTTAGTCATTGAAAAAAGTACTGTTTGAAAGTATTATTTATTCAGAATTACGTCGTTTCGGTGCCAAACATGTTTTTATAACGTTGAGTAATATTAAATCGATTATAATCACGATGAAACAGCTTCTGTCTTTGAAATCTCTATCGAAATTTAATGAATATTTTTTACGCAGAAAAACCTCCTATTTGAAATTAAGTAGGTTTTTTTGCGCGTATTTGTATTCATCATATTGAAGAGCAGCCTACATAATCAACAATGCTTTTTTAATAAATTACGTTTGTCAACCTTATGTCGAAGTAGAAACAGTGCGTATGGTACAGTTTCGAAATGTAACTTTTAATTTGGAGCGGTAACAAACATTTCAGCGATATCTCACTACGAGAGTTATGCGCATTTAAAAGATCCTCATCTCAGATAAATGAACGAACAAACAAAAGCTTAAAACCAAAATTTTATTGATGATAAAACGCGACATCGAAATGCAATTTAAATTCATTACTTCCATATCAGGTCGTAATAAATAATGTAATTTGAGTGAATTTACGGTCGTCCCAATAAACATTAATTTTACTAAACATATATCACAATACGATGGTGGATCTAAAATTTATTGTTTCAGCGTCATATTATACTGTATAGGTATGTATATGATATCATGGGACAATTCTCGAAATTTAAGCATTAAATCAATATGCATTAAAGGAAATCCCTACTAGTACAAAGCTACCCTGGTCATCAAATGAATATTAAGTTAATTATTAAGTATTAAGTTTAAGTTGAGTTAATAAACTCAACTTAAACTTCAATCGACAGTAATGTACCTAAAATATATACATGAATTAACACATACATAGTTTAATATAACCACATACACAGTTTAATCACAAAAATTAAAATGCAAATGTGCTCACTTTATCGCCAATAAATGGATAATTTTGTTAGTTTATGGGAAGTTCCATTACATCGCACGAAATTATCCAATTCTATTGGAGTTACGATAACGCCGGGTCTGAGGTCGCCGTTAATCAATCTAACGTACCTTTTTATTTACACCACAGCCGTTGCGTTATCGATCATTTGACGTCAGTCTGTACCGCGAAGGTTATCACTGATGGCTGATGCTCCCTCGTTAACTGTGACACGGGTTAGGTCGCATGCCGACATCGAAAAAGGTCAGAAAACTGATGAAACTCATCTCTTATCCCCTACTCAAGTGCCAGCTAGAAATCTTGACATCAGCCATTATTTCTAATTGTGTACGTGTTATGCAAAAACCTACTAAATCATAAAGGACATAGCAAGGACTTGGGTATTTTATAAATTTGGTATAGAAAATTACGAGTGTATATAATATATCAAAATGGCAATGTCAAATTACTCGCACGTAGGTTGTTATAACATAAAGACAAACAATACAAAGAATATATTTCTCGTTACCGTAATGGAGATAGAGGCGATAACACACATACATAGTTATGTTGCCATAGAAACGGGAGACGTACGCAGATGTAAATGTAGATCGAATTAGGGGGCGGCTTTAGTGTGTGAAAATACCGAGCGGTATCGTCCATTCCGATCTGAGCGAGGAATTATAACTATTAAGACATCATCACGTATGTATCTACAGCTAAACAAACGCAGATATTTGATAACGGGATTCACGGCGGCGACGTGATATGGTTCACTAAGGTTCTCAGGTGTTACACGGAACTCGTGTAAGGAGGACGAAGAGTCTTTCGAGAATTAAAGATGAAGTAACAGAATTAACTGGTGAATGTTATTTTATTGGATATTTAGCAATGAAAAATATCGAATAACAAAAATGATTAACCAATCACAAAATATATATTCATCACCTTTAACATTTTTGACTTTGAAATGTTGGACATACATTTCCTTTTAAAACACAACGGGTCAAGTACATATTAAAACGAGACCAGCCAAGACCATTGTCCACCACATTCCAATTGAGAAATTTATACGCCTTAGCACATTTTAGTGTATAGGGTTCTTCAGGACATTTCGTTTCACTGTGTTAACTGACATTTCAGAATTGCTGTTACCAACATATTAGTGTCACGAGTTATTTCCTAAACAATTCGTCCAAAGATCAAAATCACATGAAAGTAAACTAAAGTATTTCCCGTAACACCTTTTAGAAAATTATGAATGGAAATATTCGAAAGATGGTACAAAAAATGGAATTCAGAACAAAACATAATTGGAGCCGCAATTAAGACTTTAAAGGTCAACCGTCCACTTCTCTCGTGATCTTGATTCGATCATCCGGCGTGCTTATTATGAGCGGTATACATATATAAATTTGGATCTCTCGTTGCGCGCTCCATTCGGAACAATATACGCGGGCATTTATCTCTTATCTTTTGTTATCAACGAACCATCGCATTCCATTGTTATCTTGTGGAAGAGCCAAGATCGCGCATTTAATATGCTTTTAAGTACTCCTTATAGATAGGTATTAATTCGATGTAATCTATTTTTAATTGCCGTCGTGACGAAATCAATGCATAAGACGATAATACACCTCGACTAACAGATGAATATGCATTGATATACCTTAATATTGATACTGACAAATGATTTGTTGAGACTGTAGAAAAAATAAAGACGCTATAGTGCTGATATAACGCTTAGATTAATGAAATTGAAAATCAAATTAGGATTTAAAAAACGACTATGCGAATGATGACTAAATGAAGTCTCGCTGATTCATTAGAAAATTGATTCATGTTATTCATATCATATTAAGCTGATGATTTTATTGTAATAAGATAAAATGCAAGCACACGTAAACCACGAAGCCAAGTATTTTATTCCAATAAAGCAAGAAGCTTTTAGTGCCTACTGAACGTTGATGATGAGATAATAAATTGAAGATTTTATAGTTTTATGAAATTACCTACCAACAAGAGTTTGTTTCACAAGACTAGACATATAATTTCGAAATTGATATATGAATAGTGCAACTGTATTAGATGAGATAAAATTGCAAACAAACAGTTTTGATTTAAGATTATTGTGATTTGAAATAATGTCGTAAAAACCTTGTCTTCAGTGAAAATTGGAATGATGACAAATTTTATAGAGTTAAGCTGGTTAAAGTTTTTTTCTGAATGCAAATATCCAACGGAGCGTAGAAACAATAACAGTACAAAATCCAAACAGACGCTCTATGAATCATCGTGTCCTATGAGCGACAGCTAAACTCGGGCAGTAAGTTTGACGCCGGCAATTTAGTAGTACCCACCGGCGTTTTTTGTGGAGCTATCGAAAATGTAGAGTCATGTCGTGACATTCTGGAATGTGTATTGTCAAAATGTCATCATGTAAGCATATTATGGAATTGGTAACGGTAGTGATTGTAGGGTTGCCAGATTTATGTCTTGATTTTGTAGTACTTTTGTAAATTACCCAATCTCGATTCAATCATTTAATAACCAAACAATACAATACACACGTTCTTACCTCACATCTATTTATATAACTATGTATTTACAAGTTGTCTTTTGCCTAATTTATAACTCGTCTATTTTAAACTGCATCATCTCTCATATGACTTTGTAAGCCTAATTTAGTCCTAGTCCATACGAAGTTTTTTGTAATTCAAAATTTAATATGAACAAATAATGCGCGTACATAACAGATTTATGGTTACTGTAATTTCCTCTTTCAACTGTCTTTGTTTCTATTGTAAATTCAGTTGGATGTTTCAAAGCCAAAATGAAAGCTATGCGTGTTTGTGTCAAAAACACTTTACTAAGTACACTGACCTCGAGAGCTTCCTGCGCGGTGTGCAGGTAGTCCCGCAACATCGCCTCTTGGATGCTCAGCCATTCTAGCCGAGGATCCTCCAACTGCGTCACCTCTGCAACAAAAAACCGACAAGTGCTTGATTTAAAAGCATCGGAACTGGTCAATTATTTGCCTTCCCTTCAAAAAGTTTATTACGCTTGTGGGTTAGACATATGTGGCAAAATTCCTAAAACCTCGTTAAAAATACCTAAGTTCAATCCATACGTTATCAAATTTCATTCGAGTCATCAAATATACTGAAATGAAAATAACAGCCACACGGTAATATTAGATGCTAACAAAATACTTAAAAACAAAATGATTAAGTTGTTCAATACGAACAGCACAATTTACAAGCGATCGCCAGCTGCAGACACTTCAAAACTCTGGTCGCTAAGTATCAACAACAAACCAATTAAATACAAATATACGATGACATTGAAAATGAGATTTCTATCTGTGCTAAGATAAACATCGCCTGCTTTATCCGTTTCTTGAAGTCTTATTCCATCTAGTTTATGGTTTAGTAAAGGACCTACTTTAAAATACCTCGCGCGACTCTAACAAGCTGTGCCCTGTTCATACTTAACGAATATAAATACTTCACCAGTCTATGTAGGTCTCACTGACACGCCTATTACAGATATAAAGTCTAAATTAACCTGTATAGCTTTTGATTCACTGCCAATGCGACCTTTATTCATGCGTTCCTCTTTTACAAGTAATCTGGATGATTAGATTGATTAACATTGATGAAAAAAAAATCATTTAATATGATTAAAAATGTTCTTATTCTTATTACACTATCTATGGAAGTTTTAAAAAAAAACATGAGTTACGCAAAACAGATCTGGTCGCTTTAATTCAAAAAAGCAAAACACGGTAAAACGGAATATAGTTATAGAGATAGACAGTGATCTATGAACCTTGGTTCGTTTAGTTCGCTTGAAAGTTAATTGTCCTGATTATTCACCTAGGTATATAATTCCAGCGCATTGAGTACTAAATTATGCAAGTATACATAAGGACACAATGGCGCATATCGATGCAAAAACAACAGTATGTACTCTAGTATATGGCATACAATTGTTTGACAATTACTTAGAATTTGGTGTCTAACCAAAGTGGTTCAAACTTAACTTCAACATAACATAACTTCAAAATTCTGAAAGATTGAAATAATTTATCTGGCATATAAGTTAGTAGCGGCCAACAAACTCTAATTAACAAAAACATAAGCGAAAAAGAAATCCTTGTGCTCCTGTACCTGTACCAGATAAGGCTTTAATCAGCATTACAGAGTAAGGGCATTATAAATAAAAGCTGAGTGTTATTGTTCGGAGTTCTCAATCATTTTTAATCACCCACGATAAGGAACTTGATGTACAATAAATAACTTAAAAAAAAAATTTCAAGACAAGCTTTTATTTACATTTTTAAATAAAAAAAAAAATTAATTCATATCGATTCCATCAATTTATTAAATTATACAATTTATATGACGTAAAAATTGGTCCCGCGATTTTTTTAATCTTGAGATTACGCAATACTCAAAATGCAACGTAGTACCTAATGTCTTGTCTTGTAATGTGTTCCCTTGTCTTATGACTCCAGAGTTCGTCCGATCTTTTTATCCGTTTTTAACATTTGTAAAGATTATATAATTAGAAATTAATGCGTATTGTTATCTTACACCTACGAAGAACATAAAGTTCTTATTTCATAACACGTAATTATTGAAGCTTTAGTCTGATATAGTTCATTTGGCTGATATATAGTCGTTGTTCCCAGTCTATTATCACACGGGTGGACTCAAATCTTCTTTTAGGATGAGAAAAATTAAACCCTGATTCTGTCATAGCGACAAAGTACAGTTTATTAGTCTTGGCACACCTTAAAGCATATTATGGAAAACTTTAAAATGTGCAAGTTATATTTAGCATATATTTTACTTCAACATTATAAATTTAATTTCTTGACCATTTTATTGCCAAACTGTACCGCAATAAAAAGATTCACATTCCAATAGTCCGATACGAAGATATTAGCTACCGATCGTTGACGAGTTATCGCATCGCAATGAACTATCGATAACTCCATTCAATTCAATAAATAACGATAAAAAATTTTAATTTGGTGCATCGCGTTATTGAGTCATTAATATCAGATAAGAAATCGGCGATAAAAAAAATCGTATGTTTCGCGAAACGGACTCACGTATTATCTAACAAGTATTTGTAAAAATTTAGATCTGTATATATTTATATGTATGTAACTACGTTTGTCAGCCGTCTGGTCACCATAGCACACACTCTTAATGCTTACGTTGGGATGAGATGGTTGTATATAGAGATAACTTATAATATTACCTACTGTTATTATTATCATCTGTTATAGCACGCGGGTAATATCAAACCTTTCAAGGGTTGATATTTAACTGCTCACATGATTTTCTTTATTTGCGTTAACATTTTAACAAATAATGTCAGCTTTTAACATTTCATTAACAATGGACCATTGTGTTCAGGTTTCGATAATACCGAAAAGATAATTAGCGTTTGATAATTTTGTATGGCATATCTTAATACAAGAGTGTGAAAACCTATATAACACTTAATAACGAAGAAAATGTAGACGACATAAAAAGAAATATCGCATTTGGCAAAATTACGATGATGAATACGATGAAGGTGATGAGAACGATGATTATGACGATACTGATGATGACAGCAACGATGATAATAAATGATGGAACAGTAAAAATTCGACATGAACACGACAATTCAAGCAAAGCAAGCGAAACTTAACTAGTTGCAAAAATTACTAACTTTTATTTCACCAACTCCGATTATAACGGCTAAACTAACAGAATATACATTCTGAATAGTCTTAGCTTGAAATAAAACTGTCATTAGCGGCGTAATCTGATCTAGAGATTCCAATATCCATATCTACGTTCGTGTAATCTATAATTGAAGATCTGCTCCGACCTATTTGCGTATTCGTTGCATCGCGTGATATTGAGACGAGATAAATAATTTATTTCACTTGCATACCTTACATTGCGTAATTGAAAACGTTCCGCACGAAAGGGAAGTGTGTCCACAACGGGATGGAAATTAAAATTCCAATTGCTTACATTAATAACGTCAAATAAATTGAAATGTTTTGCATACTGCTGGAGCGAGGAAAACGAACCGTTGGTTATAAAATGATAAATGCTCGGTGGGTTCGTCAACTTCATATTATTTCGATTGAAAAACAGTACAAGACAATAGTTATTACTATATTGTCACTAGGTCTGTAACCGGGTAGACAGAGAATATACAGTGTCAAAAACCTCCAACGTTACAGACCTAACACGACGATTACAGCAACCGTCAAATACCAAATAATAACTTAAATATTCCATTAAACGCTTGATTTATTACATTAGTAACATAGTGTATTTGAAGTCAGGATGGACATAAAGAGAAAACGTCCATAGCAACGGTTGCTAAGGCCGGCAGCTACGAAGGACTTAGCTGCATTCTATGTCCACTCGCATTCCGCGTGACATCCAAAGTGCGCGCGCGGCGATCTTTCAATTATTATACTCAATTCTGGGCGCACAAGGCCGGGGAGCGATTCCAGCGACTGATTGCCACACTCAAATCAGATTAGAGAGACAATGCCGATTCAATCGGCACTACTGAGACGCAATCATGATGTACCGACGACAGATGAATCATTTTATCTCTGTACATAACCGTTTTACATTTAGTCCGCAATTTTATCTATCAGTCTACGGACTACACGTTGTCTGATCTCGATATGTTCGTCGCATTCCATCTGAGATGCGATTGTAGGTTTCGGGCTTCAATACTTTCCTTCATACATTCGTCACTCTACATTATATTACTCTCTACATAACTTGTACACTGGATATTACAGAATCCTAAACACCATCAAATATGCACAGATGAATCATGTTTTTCCACTCTCGTGTCTTATACATAAAACATTCTAGGTACTTCCTGTGGACACCAATAAAATACAGGCTGCTGATGCGTCAGAGCCTCCTCTTGCTTGTTGATGGTGTAATTAATTAATTGGGTACAACAAAATGTCACTTACATAACCCTTGTATTGAGTTTGGGGTTTTTAACGTTACCAAAATTATAGGTAATAAAAATATTAATGTCAGACGTATTACATTGTTTAATACTAACGTCACTCGTAATTTACATAGTACATTGCATAGAATAACATATTTTGATCGATAAGGAACAACATCATTAAGCAACATTATCACTGTATTTCCCCGAAGGGGTAGGCAGAGGAGTGTACTATTCAGTTTTGTCATCGTTTATGCTTTGCCTCATGTAATAGCGGTTACGGTTATAAATAATCTCACAAATAAACCTATTAATAAGGAACAATTTGTTTCTCCAAAGAGATAGGCAGAGGAGCGTAGTACACTTCCACGTTTTACCAGTTACGTTTACGTCCCATAGAAAAGGTGGTAAGCCTATTGCCATACACCGGGCACAGGTCCGCACTCCGAGTAACTACTAGAAATTCGAAATTAGAAAAATCCAATGGTACCCGACTCGGGATTTGAACCGAGGACCTCCCGATCAGAAGTCGCTCTTGCCACCGCTCGACCAACGAGGCAGTCTTATAACTAGTTTTATAACTATATAATAAAAAACTCTATAAAAATGCACGAAACACAAAACCTGTCGCATTCTCCGTGGTTATCGTAATGACGTTATATTAATAAAATTAATAGTATTATAATAGCAAAAGATATAACTGACATATTGTTTTTTAAAATTTTTCCAAATTAATCAAAGACTTCATGAAATTACGTACAAATAAAAAAAAACATTAGTTTTTTTATATTAAATAATAATTAATGCGCGATCTATTTTTAATGAACGTATCGTTATAAGAGTAACACATTTGTTTTACAATTTCACTCACGGTCATCTGATCTAATACTAGACAGAATCTATGTGATTACTAGATAGATGATAAACTACATATTATATTCATTTCTAAACACGTTATTATGTATTATGTAAATATGTTTACACATTGACGCAGAGCAAATATAAGTGCATATCACACAAATATTTTTCCTGATTAGGAATAAAACCAACAACCCCATCAGATCATCAGATCCACACATCAGCACATCAGATCCACACTAGACCCACGGCAAGCCTTAAAGACGAAAGACAGATGAATATATAAACTTACAATGAACAATGCATACAAATCCATCTTTAATCGAATTATCCCAGTATGCTCTATTTATCTATGCATGTATAAAACACACCTATGAAAACCTACAATAAGAATATACATAATCAAAATGGAATGTATGTTCCGTGATGGGCTTATAAAACCAAACGTGACACTAAATGTTATAGTATGTCCAAGAGACCTCACAAGAATCATTTATTATATCTTCAAGCCATGCCCCTTACGGTGTATGCAAAGTGCACTGAGTGCTAAACATTTCTATACATTCATCAATATCTTCATATAAATACGCCGATCTCATAGACTTTCTGTACCTTCTCTTTCTCCCTCTAAGACTACATAGATAGAGTAATTTAAAAGAATAAAAAGGGCGCTTACATTAAAAATAATATTTCAAATTATTTTTTGCATGATAGCCCGAAGCGACATCATACTAAATACGCCTATAAACAAGTCAAAGGGAACCTAAAAATAGAAATACATATTCACATCGAATGCGTCGGAGGAATGCAATAAGAGGTAATAGAAGACAAAAATTACAATTCCCAATACGGCGTACTCTCGAAGAAAATTCCATTAGACCTGTCTCTATTCATTGAGGTATCGAAAACAATAGATAGAATCTCCCGGTAACAGAATATTGTTTTACAGAATGAAGCAAAATAAAAGGTGGCAATGATGAAGCTCATGAATATTGCCAGCGCATGCAGAAAATAGGTGTGGGGGAGATCGCATACTACGATACCGAACTAGACGTGGATAAACCAAAAGCAATGTGGAGGTGGCGTTAAAAATTTGCGCGCACATATTCAATATTAAATGCTTCCTACATTTTTTTTAATTCATGATATATATGAAAAGCGCTCTCCGTTAATTCACAGATGATGATGACCATCTGCCGTCAGATGGCCGTGTTCAGGGTTAAAAGAATAACATCCCCCTTATTTGGAAATGTACGTTTTTCATAGCGGTAAGTTAAAATTTTACAGTCATTTTAAAGAAACTAAATAGTTATTATTATACTCGGTGTACAGCAATAGGCTCACGGCGTGTTATATGGAACGGATAACGTAATTGCGGACAAGTGGGAGTACTTCAACCGTCTGCCTCCCTAAAGAGGAATACAGGATTATTGTTATAAAATATTATTTTTGTCATACTGAGTGGTTACATGTAAATAATTGTAAAAGTGGCGTGCTTTTGGAGAGGGATGAGTCTAACAGTGGACAATGACGGGCTGACGATGATGACGATGAAATAAGAAAGGAGTGGAAGATGGCGAAGCGTAGGACAATTTAGTGCTCAGCTCCATTAACAGAAACACTAAATCTGTATGCTTCGTAAGTCAATTGTTTTCCGTTTCTCCGCTCCACTCCAACTAGAATCGGTTAATACCTGTTATAGCACACTACGTCACACGAGATATTTGCTCGGAAAACCACAAGATCTAATTAATGCATAATTATAACAACGACTGTTCACATAAGCGATAAATAATTTGCCGTCCATCTTAAATGGCAGAGGAATTTTAAATATGCTTTTCAATATTTTCAACAGCCAAAAAACATGTTAAAACAGGCCTTGCTTCTAAAACAAAAAAAAAACTAACATTCCGATATATCAACATTTTTATGTAAATATTATGTATTCATTACACAAACCTATCAATTTTTGGTATTAAACATGCTTTGAAGGTTTATTTATTTATTTATTATAATTTGTTATAGCGGTAATGCAAAAAAGATTAAGCGAAACTAAACATGTTCTTATATTCCTCACTAATCTTCACTAATGTTCTCTAAAATGTATAAGGTCTGTTAAGTGCCATATACGGTCTTACGACTCTCATTCTCAGGTGGCACTCGTATCCAATAGTGGAACAAGAAACAGGTTAATGATGTAAATATTATGGATCGTAAAAGATTCTGGATAATTAAACGGAAGTACACAGACTTACATGTAAATAATCCTGTTGGTATCTCGTAACTTTATGCATATTATGTTGTTCTAGTTCTTTACCTCTATCTTCTTTAACATTATGTGTACAGACATCGCGACTGCGATGTGATAACGTTTTTAACTGGATTTAATATTGTACATAAACTTAATATTACATACAGATTCAATATTACGTTCAATTATAAGAAAGTAACGCGTAACGCGAAAAAACTGTTTTTAAAAAAAGCATATAAAATCAACTTATGGTCTGTCGGAATTCCTTTGTACTACATATTTTGTATAAATAAAAAATTAAATTGACTGCAAATTCCTGAAGATAAAGAATGAAGAAAATGTTTTTTCAATTTGTACTTATTTGTACAATATTCGTTCACAGTTCAGTTTGTTTTGCGATCCGTACACAAAAGGATACGAAACGAGAATGGCGCGCACGCATGTAACTATCTAACTTACGAGGATAGTTCGCAACAACAACACGCTAAATAAGATCTCAATTTGACACAACTCGACTTGACTCGAATCGGATTTAAATAAAAACATCGCTATATTCATCGATTTTATACTTATACGCTTATACATTATATATTTTTATTTCGAAATACTGAATTAAAAAATAAAGAGTACAACAGCAATTAACCTGACACGCTTGTAATCCCTGAAGTGCTAGCTCCTCACATATCTTGGGTGGGAGTCAAACCTACGATCGCCCGGAGCATCGATCAACGTCACTAACCATTCTACCAATAGGACAATCAAAGTTATCTAATACGTCTTAAAAATTTCTAAACGAACCGAACAGAATTTTTAAACACAACTAACAAATTACATAAAAATTTTTGAACTAAGTGTTGGTACTAGGATCATCATCACCTAAGGAGTTTCTAACCTCCTGGCAGTCGGAACGTGTCTGCCTACAAATAAACAGATAAAACACAGCGGGTAGCCACCAGCAAATGTCACTAAAATGGTAAAAACGAATAAAATCGTACGCCAATTAACATTACTTACGAGACAACTAAAGGAATGTAACTGGCCGCTGAACTACCCGCGGATATAAAAATCATTTCGGTTTAAAAAAAAGCATGAGAATTGAGAAAATGGCGGAAAAGTTCCCGCGTTTTATAAATAATGCATAGGAATGCGCGTGAGTCGTGCGAACAAGGCGTATAGGCCCGTTGCAACGAATCTCCACTAAATAATGGGATACTTGGCCACTGCCTTCCACAGTCATACAATAAACTATGACAAAGTAATGGACGTGTTGCGCGTTAATAAATCCATAATTCTTACGAATAAAAAATGTATATGTCCTCTTTCAGTTGTCACATATAATCATAAATATTCTCTAGAGAAAGTTCTTACTTATTAGTATTATCCATGTTAGGTATACCGGGGTCGTTTTTGAGCGATAATTATCCAGATAATACTAAGAATACTAGAAAGATATGATAATATTAGTAGGCGTATTTTATATATTAAAAAAATATTAGAATATTAAAAACCGTATTTTAGAACTTAAAACCTGCTATGAAACCCCGGCCTATTACACATATGAGTAACAAATAACAATATAATGTTACTCGTAGGTATAATCTTGTTTGTTTACAAATATCGTTTAGTAAAAAACTACTTCAAAAATGTGGAAACATCCAATATTAAATGATGACAAAAAAACAGGAAATTTACATGCACATATTTACAAAAAATTTGCTAATAAGGAATTTAAATATTTAAGTCATATATATTAAGATCTAACGATTCGAAAAAAAAAAACTTTATTGAGACACGTGTTTTTTTCTGTTTTCATACATTTTACCGTAAGAGGTTAACATTGATAGTTCAGACTATAAATTTAACTTTCGTGGAGTTCAGCCTACCCTTTGGACCAAAATATTTTATATAATATGTATGTATATTACGCCAATAAAACCTCCTATTTAAAGTCGATGAAAATGATGATAAATTCCCTATAAATACCTATTTCTAGGACAATAATCATTATCTTTATCAACCCTTTTGTCATACTATTAATAAATTTAGGTGTTCGCAAACAATTTGATAGGTTAAAACTTACAGTGTCACCTTGACAGAGTGTTGGTGGGCAGACATTACATACTAAAGAACATAATGGAAAAATCCAAGATGGTTTACTCGTAATTTTTTTTTTTCATCCATACAGCCGAGCGCTATTTATTCTCCAAAACACAATGTTACAAAGAAAGCCGTGCGCAACAGTATTCGAACCCACAGCGAGCAGTAGATTGATTTCTAAGCTACTAGACTTTTGTTGCCTCTTTTTATAAATATACTGAATATTTATTGTGATTGAATGTTGTTACAACATGATAATGAATCACACAGAACGAATACAAAACCAGCATTAAAGTTACAGATGACTCTACATAAAAGATTTATATGTACATAGCATTAAAAACCGAACGTCACAATTTCTGTTGAAACTGTGTTTCAATAATTAATCAGAAGTGTGTTTGGATTTGCATTCGTTATATATTCCGAGCACGGTGTTCGCTCTGGATGGAAAGGTTAACTAGGAGTGAAACACAGCCCGGCTACTACAATCACTTTTGCATTGATCGCAACACCACGAACGTATAGGCGAAATATTGTTACATTTAAACCGATTTTTTTAATACTACTGCAAGTAGAAATAAGCAAAAAATGGGGTAATAATTTTAACAGAATTTTTTACACTTTTGCTTTGATACAAGTAATAAGAAAATGTATATGCAAGTGGATTTTTCTTAAACTGCATACTCGTATATATTACAAACTTTAATGACGTC
>DWEE01000432.1:0-17425 GCA_018245755.1 Parelbella macleannani | reverse complement strand
ATATCGCAACGATACCTTTATTTGAAGCAACGATGATAACACAATGATACATTTACAATAACACTAAATTTATACCCACCGTTAAACCACTGTGTCATTTTCAGGACATCGCATTTTCCAAAGCATCTACCACATTCGATGTCATTAGCATCAGAGCAAACAACAATTACATTTTGTTGCGAAGTCGTCTCGTAAAAGTTTTTTATTAGTCGCCATTTAAAACTTTTGAGATACATTTAAATATTTATCGTCGATACAATGATATATCGCCAGGTCGAGATGCGCGCGACTGTGCAACGGTACTGGCCATTAATTGATCCGACTTAACGGATAACGGACCCGGCGCAGTTCACCTCGGGACACCGCCACATGTAACTAGTGGCGAGTTTCGATCGTTTCGAATAATTGGGCCCTGAATATAGAAAATCCCAATTAATATAGAAAAGATTAATTTTTGACGCATTTTGAATACATAACTTACATAATTATTTATGAAAAACGTATATGTGCACAAATGTTGGAATAATCACGTTAGTGTAATACTATTAGTGTCTTTAACCGCTCTACAAGAGATGGCGCCACGTGTACCGTGTACATTTACTGGGTGATCTGAAACCTCTAACGAGACACAAAATACTCGACACAGCCGTTAATGCATATAATTGTTCATATATAGGTATATATACTCCTCGATTATTCGAACAATACGATTGAGAAACAACATGAAAACATGGATGGTTAAATTAGCAGAATTGAATTCGAAACAGCAAATCAACTTAATTGCGACCTGCCTTCGTAACTCAAATATGAAGTTTAAACTAGGTAGACGCGAGACACGATTGCATGCGTATTTAAAATTAAATCTCCACAAACACCACACCTATGTACGTACCGAACGTGTTGTTTATAATAAAAAAAATCTTTATCGCATTGTGTACAAGAAAATATTTTAAAAAAGTTCACAATTATGAGAATCTTCACAATTATGAGAGAGTATGTTTAAGTGTGCCGTATTCTAGAAATATCTGTCAAAATTAAAACAACACTCTAGTACTACTAGTTGCATTCAGTAACAGAAGTATTTTGATTTCGAATGCTTCGCAGACATGACTCGAATATCACACAGGTTGCACAATTTTTAATGATTTGTTCTGTATCATCATATTTTAGGTTATTCTATGTATAATAGATTAGTAATTTAGATTTCAGTTTTTCAACCTAAACGTTTTGAGATTTTGCTAACTTTTGTAAAAGTACGTGCGGCTTCAAGATCAAATGTCACTGGCTAAATAGGAAATGCACAACGCCCTGTGGAAACCTGCGTATCTCATATTTTCTATATGTATTCAAAAGCTGTGCAAAAACCGATAAGCCGTACTCAGCCCGTATGGCAGAATATGAACTTCATTTTTCTCATTACGAATTTAACAATGGTATCATAAACGGTCAATGGTGAAGTTCCTGCATGTAAAGATTGCTTAAATCTTACGTTCCAGCGAGTTGGTCATATCTGTCGCAGTACCGATGACATACCGTAGGACTCGCATCAGCCCAGTGGACGGACGATTTACCTCAAACGGCTGCCAGAGTGTAGATGCGAAGAATTGAAGATTGAGCTCAGTGGCGCGCTATTGGACAGGTCTTTGTCCACCAATAGGCAATTACGGGCTAAAGATGATGATGAAGTCATACGTGATAACAACAGGTAGATATCTATCTAATCATACCTATAAATTTTGCAATATAATATACGTAGTTTTTATATAAATACGTATCATGAGCAAAAGCCAAATGTTTAGTGAGTTGCAGAGGAAGGAAAATTTTATAATAACACATACAATTCAATAAAAAGGGAAGGATACATACTGAAAATCAACATCAGCAATGGAAGGGGATAAACACATTAAAAGCAGCATTGCATGTAACAAAACAAAATATGTTTAATAATGGATTTTGTTCAGAATTGGCTCAAAGTAAGTGTATGGCAACGCCACAGCAATAACGCGTGATATACACATTAACTACTGCTGTGTCCAGCGTTACAGATAAAATTAAGAACGGTAGAAATGATTTTGATACAGATAAACATTTCCGCATTCGGAGAATTTATTTCATGTATTGACTTTTAGATCATAACGTCGATTAGATATTTGGACACCGGATAAGTGTAACTAGTTTGCGATTAGAGATAAGCTTTGGAGCCTCTACAACCACTCCGAGTAGTTTTAGAAGCCCTGAAGGTGAAGAAGAGTGAGATTAGTGGAACATTTGTTATAGTCAATAGGGCAAACACGATTGAGTCATGTGAAACACGTATTCGCTAATTACGTCACAATTTCGTTTCCTTGTAACTTGTAAACAACCAAGTCATCGACGAAAATAAATTTGAAGTTTCAACTTGAATTGATACGGAACAGTAAAAGTGGGTCAGAATCGCCTTACAAATGTAACCATGACAAACTGCTTCAGGAACAGACCAATAAATGTGCAAAGACGGATGCAATTTAAAAAGAACAAGTGTACAAGTACAGAAATCTTTCAATGGTTATTTATCTTCCCATGTTTCATAAAAGTATTTTTTTCCTGTAAATAGAATATCAAATGAACGAGTTGAAAACCATGAACAGACTGTATGATTAGTTAGCGCCTGTTGTTAGCACGCGTATTACTCTCTTAAAGTCTCTTATAGGATTATTAATAGATATAAGCAAGGATAAGAATACTAAAAACATTGGCTTAATACTGCTAGTAAGATTGGCTTAGTATAACGTAACATTGGCCCTTAATACTAACAGTAATGTTGGCTTAGTACTGTTAGTAACATTGGCTTATTACTGCTAGTAATAGTGATCTAGTATTACTAATAGCATTGGTTTAGTTCTTCTAGTAAAATTATCTATACTGCTACTAACATTGGCTCAATTAGCAGATGTTGATATAAGCGCAGTTAGTAATATTAAACAACTGTTCTATTCACCGCTGATCATATGCGAGTTACCACCCCTGAGGGATAAGATGGTCCCACTTAGCATAAAACCAGCCTGGCAACCACACCCTTCAGATCCAGACCAATACATAAATTGTTTTAACAAGAATTGCTTTACTGTATTAACAGCTGTAGTGATGGTGCCGCTCCCAGGGAGTCGTATACATTTTCTACCACCCAACTAATTTTATCGACAAAACAATTTTCAAATCAAAGTTAAGAAGCAAATAAAAAAATCACGGCTAGCAGAGGCTTTGGAACTAAATAAAAAAAGAAAAACGAGTTTGAATGTTTATTTAAGGCCTTTATTTGTTATAGTGCCCCGTTCAAATTTCTTTCTTCTGGGTGTGTATAGAACCGGATAAATTACATAAAACTGTTTAAAATATAAACATATCTGTAAAATAAATGAACCTTAGAATTCTTTCAATTTACGGGAAGGATGTCAAAGACCAAAATTGTAAATAAAAGATTTAAATCATAAGACCGTTTATTTTGAATCCGTACCCGTCGCAATCCTGTGCGACTTTACTACGACTAAAGCCAGAAGGTACAATCATATGTACAATCACAGCGAGTTTTTCAATTTCAAAAAGGTCACTTGGATAGACCACAAAAGGTAACAAAGCGATCGCCATCAATCATCGCCGTGGTCTATTTATCGCTGACGTTGATGCGAACCGGTCCATTTCTATTAAGAGAGCCCTAAAAAGGAGACTTTTGCGAACTACGCACAGTTAGTGTTACTTGGAGCATTAAAACGATCGTAAAGTCGACTATTAAACGTTTCACAGTCGAAGGGCTCCACGGATTCGGCTTGCTAAATTGTTACTATAACAATGGACACTTGTTCCGAAGGAAAGGGAGGTGACGGGATGAGAAAAGTAAATTAAATCTGTTTGTGCACTAGGATAATTAAGGTTAAGCTTATAGTTACGTGAGAACGCGATAACGTGATACGAAACGTTGAGGGGTATAATGCAGTTTCAAATTTCTTTTGAAGCTTCATAACATCTAACTGACAATTGAATATATCTTGATCGCAAATCAAATGTATATTAGTTAAATGTAAATGGATTTTATGTTAGCTTTTTATTTCAGCTTTCAAAATTTGACACACAAATCACAAAACGAAAAATATAAACAACAATGTGAAGGATAAATACGTGAAATGCCCCAATGATACTAGCAAGCGCCGTATTTTGAATGCGAAATGTTTTGTTCGTAGACAATTGGGACTTTCCTCGGCCATTGTTGTATGAGCGAGTCCAGATTTTAATTTGTACAATGCATCCCAGAATAAGCTAGGTCAGAGAATTATTTCCCTAGTAAGTAGATATTGTATTCAATGCTCTAATTTTTTTTAAATCCAACGTCAGTGTGACATTAAAACAAGATATTTCCGTTTCCCATTTCTGCTCAGGATAATCAATATAATGTACTTTACTTGCCGTTTGTAATCCCCGAAGGGGTAGGTGGAGGAGGAGAGTACCACACCCCCCCGTTTCACCAGTTACATTTAAGTCGCATGGAACAGGAGGTGAGCCTGTTGCCATACACCAGGCACCATTTTAGACTCCGAGTCACTAATAAAAATTTTAATTAGTAAAATTCAATAGCACCTGACCCGGGATTTGAACCCAGGACCTCCCGATAAGCAGTCACGCTTGCAACCGCTCGACAAACGACGCAGTCTAACATCTATAACTACTCCATACAAACATCACTGTGTTTATCGTTGTAGAAAAATGCATCATCCACCTTCTCTACTTGCTCAAACTCAACTCGTCAATTGAATTCCATTGAGGCACCTTATAAGAGAATAAGACTAAATGAGAATCTATAAATGAGACATCTAAGCCGTAAAACTCACCTGTAATACCCGGGTGTCACGTGAGTTCCGTTTGCACCGTTAGAACTATATGAGTCTTTTTATGAGTCCTCTTAGGCAAGTCTTTATGTGTTCAATGTTCTCATATGGGTCTAATAAAGGCCAGTCAAGCGTGAGCGTTGGCACTATTTGTGTTGTGACGGAAAATGAAGCGGTTCGCTCGTACTGAACTGTTCACAGGTGATAAGTTAAAGGTCATAAAGCGTTCAAAGAGATCATTTCCAGTTAGTAGTCGTGGTGATGAACGATTGAGGAAAGATGACTTAGTTGTGTGTTTGTTTTGTACGTTAAGTACTGATTCAATATTTCTGTACATATATTTTTTTCTCTAATTCGGTAATTTAACAATTACGTCCACTAAATTATCCTTAACATACTATGGTCCACGCATCGCATTGTTTCAAATACGGAAATGACAAAAAAATACTTTGAACAAAGAAAACAAAAAACAAAGACTTGCGAACCCCGTAAAAGATCCGACATAATATGAATGTTAAGGAAAAAAGACGTAAACAGTGCCCGATAGGCCCATTAATAAAATATAAATCTTTGTTACTGTAACTCTAAGATGGCACAAGAATGAATAAACAAAACTAACTTTGTCGTGTATTGCAATATAAGTCAAGCATTTTCTTCCATCACAAGGATATCTTGAAATACTGAATTTCTCTCGTTATTCGCGTAACTAATCAAAAGCAAGTAGAAGTAATTTCACGTAAAGACACGAAAACTACCACCGCGAAAATGATAATAACTATAAGACATAGCAAAGGTCAGGACATGGACCTGTTTTGCAACTTAGAAGCCATAAAAACATGCAAGACATTAAGGAAACAAATTCAATTCCAAATATCTAGTAGCAGTCTCCATAGAACATTATTAATTAGTCGTCAATAGAGTTTTTCTTCGACACTTGCCGTCAAAAGCTAACTCTCTCACGACAGGTAACCTACATGCACGTCATATAACCCACATATTGGTTAGCACCCACAAAAATGACTCAGCAAGTACTTAATGTATGTATGACCGAGTACACGGCGAAGCTTTTAATCCACACATTTTCCAATTACACTTTGGTTATTAGAGAAATGCTCGTAATGCCTACGCAGTGAATTAAAGGGAAAAATCGTTTACGTTTTTGCTATGTGCTGTTTACTGTTGGCCATGCTAGCGAAATCTGTAAAAACAGTTTCAGGGTAAGGAAAACAAAATTTAAAAAGCGATTTAGGAAACTGCAGGTTTGATTCGTTTCTCCATGATATCATTATCAGCCAAGTTCACTGCTAAATATAGGCCTCCTTTGAGAGGTTTTTTGAGGCTCAGGTTCAAGTTCAGATGCTTAGGTTGAGCATGCCCGTTGGCCATTGCAGAGCATGACATCTCGCGCCGCTTACGCTACTGCCCGTAAGTGGTTAGCACATTTAGTCATGCCTAGGTAGGGGCTACACAATATCACGATCAGCCATACCATGTTTTAGTCGCCTCTTGTAATAACCCGATATCCCCGCATGGGGTCGGGGGATGCATTATTTCTCCGCCCCTACACGGATCGTTTCACCCGTTTGTCTAATCCAGAGCATAAATCGACCCTGTTGTATCCCATTAGACGTTACAGCACTTATTTGTTATATTATTCTACAATGTAACACTTATTTATTTTATTCGGAGAAGTGAACAAAGAACGCTATTAAGACATCTTAATCCAACCTTTATCAGGCCATAAATGAACCATTACTTAAGGGGAAAAAAAAACGTGAAATGAAAAAGAGTCTTTAATTAGGTGCTCGAGAAACTTGGCTATCATTTTAAATGGAAAAGTTGGGGCTTTTCAAGTTTTAATGCTTCCATCACTCCGCTGATGTCATTAGGGCCCGTCACTCGACGTTTTCTTAGAGGATCCACTGAATTGCGTTCTCCATCAAGGCGCACAAAAGGAAGACTAGAAAGAATGGCAACTTTACTATATTCACTGGCACTGACGAGCTTCAAGATATGAAAAAATAAAATTTTAAAATTTGAAAGACGTATATGACAGTTCTATGAGAATTATGGACTTTAATAATGCAGAAACTGGGTAGTCATAAATGCGATAGACGATGCAGTCTTCAATATGAATGACGTCACAAGACATGACCTATATGTAGAGTGGAACATAACTCTCACTTTCGAATTGATTATGAGACTCAACACTGGAGCTGATCCAACTGAATTTCACAAATGAAGTCTTTATGAATCATCCAAGAGAGGGGTAGTTTTAACACAAGCCTCTTGTTATTACCATATTGCAATGAATGATGAGAAGTAGTGGCGATTCCCGCGTTTTTAATGACATGTCGTTGGACTTAAATTACTACATTTAATTCACCACCTATTCCATTGGATTTAAACACAACTGGTGAAACGCGGGAATCTCCTACATTCCTTTGCCTACCCCTTCGGGGATTACAGGCGTGATGTTACGTTAAATTGCATTTAGTTACCGGTATGCACGCACTAGGATCATTTAGTACTCAAGTCACAGGGTGTTTATTTACAGGAATAAGTTTTTTGAGTAAAAGGACCATCAGGTAAGTTTCTGATCCAACATACGACTACGGTTGGCAATAGGTACAGTGGCTATTTAATAATTTAACCGTAGTGACTAAGAGCATAGTATAAATCTCAACAGGGTACACACTAAAGGGGGATTTATCGCTGCAGGATAATTTCCGAGAAATCCTCTGGTTTAAGAAGGAAAAACACAAAGGATGTGAATGTAGCTTTCGTAATATTGGAATGCATATACTGACAAATGATAAAATACCTTTATTCAATGCGATTGCTTTATAAGGCGATTAGAAAGTCGTTAAGGTCTGAGCTGAGCGCAAATTTTTGTAAGGTCGCATGTTTAAACCCTATTTAATTTAAGGAAATAAAGCGATTTTATATGTACTTTCTATACTATGTACTGAATCGTATTCTCAAGGTGCAATTCAAGATACAAGGTGGTATCAAAGTAACAATAGCGAAAGCTTACATTAATGGACCCGGTGGTCGTTCCACGTGAAGGTAAACAACCTGCGGCCGATGGAAATAATCACGTTAAAACACTAATAGTTTTAGTTAATTAACAGAATACATTGAACCGTATTTTTGTGTAGAGGGAAATCTATTTACTAGCCGACCCAGATCTACTAAAGCGCTGTACACATTCGATCACTTGAACACTCGTGTTTAAAACACAATCGAGCGTTAGGCATTAACTACTACATATATCCAATGATTCGCTCTGGAGCAGCGGGTGACTGATAATGTTATCAGTCTTCCCCAACTGTTGGACGAGCTACGTGCCCAACAGGAGGATATAACATGAGATGCGGCCGATGTTGACAGAAAACGCCTATAGTAATTTAAAGAAATTTCATTTTAACAGGCAATTCTTTCGTTAACGTAATCTTTACATCTTCTATTCACTGATATTCATAAAACGTATCTGGTTTCAATATATAACTTAAATGGAAACAAAAGATGATACCAAACATATTATTCACATACTAATTAAAGGGTTCGATCAGGGTTCGATGGAAAATTAACAAAGAAATTTTGTAACTAGCCAATAAGCGAGATACATGTTCAATGACAATGGCGCCAGAACAGCAATCCTCATGGTCTAACCTGAAAATTGTTAATTAGCAAATGTGTTTACAAAAAGAAAATATAAAACCAAAACAACAAATACTAAAATTAAATCCGTACAGTTAGTGTGAACAGGTCGCAAGTTAGTAATTACTTGTATGGTGTCGTCGAGGAAACATTAAGGCCATTGTTCTATATTAAATGGGGAAATTAAAACGGAGATTAGCATCGACGTCAGCAACATGGCGACTGTTGATGTTACATGTTTGTTAAAATCTAGGCGATGTTATAGTAAATTCAATGGCGTCATTCAAAATGTTTAATGCATCATTGCAAGTGAAGGTGATTGATTGATCGATTATGTTGCTCAATTGGTAAAACCCAGTATTCGGAAAAGTAGCGCTGAATGGGAAAGGCTTATGTAGTACAGTGGACGTCCAAAGTCTGATGGATGGATGACGGGTGATTGAGATTGGTCTGATTTTTTATGTGACATCTACACGTGAATAGCCATCATCTGTAACTGCTACCTACGAGCCATGAACTGTACCACATGCAAGCCACATCTGCTCTCAAGAACTCTTGATGAATTCATCTGCAATCTATCTCAAGTTGCAATATCATTCAAATTAGTATACGACTGAGTAAGCGCTAGCATCAGTTCAGATATGTATGTCCATGTATGTACTTATTTGAAAAGATGCTTAAGCACACCTATGGAGTTTCTTTCGCCGCTTCTTCTCCATAGCGTGATATCTTCCGAAACGGTGGTAGTTTCGTTTTGACGTGCAAAAAGTGTTCTATTGAACCAATTTTGAATAAATGACATTTGAATTTAATTTGAATTTGATAGCGTTAGTTGTTTATAGAACCATTAGTTAGTGGTTATTATCAACCGGTAACGGTACTATACGATATGTGACACTTAGTAAAGTTAACTTTGCATTATAACACATTGATCATGCATCTTCAAGATTCTATCGAAAATGTACTGCAATATCAGAAATCAATAATTTCCGCAAGATTCAAACATTCTTTTATTTAAGTGGGCACCTTTTTCCTGATGTTCACGTGAAGAACGAATACTGCTGTAATTTGACACTGTTACATGTTGACTGCATTTATATTTTCAAATAAATCATCAGGAGTAGGACATATTAGTGACGTTTTAAATTATTTCAGTGCTATCTGACATCGGATTCAGATTCAATGATCACTCATCTTTAGATGGACTGCATGCCAACTTTTCATTTTATTTTTATTATTGTATCATGACGCCAGGTGCCTTACGGAGTAAGTATAGACCGTCGAATTACAAAAATATCTATCTATTACAAACCGGCTGTGTTTCTTCTACATTACCTTTCTCCTTTATACCCCTTATCATTAAAATTGTTTAGTTAACTGTAGAGTAACTTTGGTAAAGATTTTCACGTTTCGTTTCACAAACAATGACGTCAACGTTAGCGGAAGACTCAATCCAATTATAGGGAGCAGATGTTGAGTTTTAAAACCTGTTTAGAATTTTTTGTACATGTTTGTTATATTATAACTTATACTATAAATAGGAACTTAAATAAGATTTGCGAGCGCGTGTGCATACGCATACACACAGACACATATACACACGCACGCACGCGCAAACATGCACACACACGTGTATGAACACACGTAGAGTCTAGATAATTACAAATTCCTTATAAACCTTGTGGCCTTCAAAATGACAGTAAGCTTGTTAGGAAATAAAGGAAGAAATCATATCCAATGTCGATAACTATTTAGATATTTCAAGAATCCAATTAAGATATTGGACCATCCCCGTGGTGAAGCTTATTTTTATCATGCCGATATATTTACAGCACTGTTCACGGGGAAAGCAACTGTCTTTTCTGTCGAAGTTAGTAAATTTTGTATAAAGATAATTGAAAAAAATACTCTGGTTAATATTAGCTCTTCTCTTTCCAATAGTACCTATGTTAGAACAGTTTAATGATGTTGAACAATTAGTACTAAACCTTTTTGTAGCATTATACGCATTTTGATGATTATCCGTTTGTGATAAGAAAGTAAAAAGCTTGATAATTATTTCATAAATATGATAACCTAATTGACGACAAAAAATTGTATGGACAACTAAGTCAATTGTACAAATATCAAAGAATGGCTAGAAAAGATAAAAGTGTTTATTATACTATTTGAGAATAAAATGATAACACACATAATAACAGCTTTGCTCTCAGTTTCAAATAATCCGCGATAAAAACCGCGCAGTCAGTGCCCGAGCGTGGAGATAAAATATGAGAAAATAAAATATTCATAATGAGAATAATATTTATTCCGTGTGATTGAGAAAGGAAGTCATCCTTTACTTGGCCTTTGCCAAAAACCTTCCATCTCACGATCCTCCTTTGCGCCCATGATATTCTCCGAACGCCCGCCGGGCAAACGAATCGCAAATTATTCATATCGCAAAGAAATGAATTGAATGCCTTTGCTGTCAACTCAATTTCCATCTTTAAATATGAATTCTTTTCGCGTAAAGCCAACACGAATACTTTACCATAATTTCCCTTTCCCAAGAGTTAAAGAATGTGTTTAGGCGAATTCGTTAATGTCACATGTTATCGGAATAACGTTTTCGGGTCACATAGCAATTATACCATGACGCCATGTTATGGTAACACAGTATAATAACATTGAAGACAACCCTAATATAAACAGCATTGATTTGATGGAGAGAGGCAACAGAGCTGAAACAACAGAGCTGAAACTGAAAATTTTACTCTTTCAGTAGGTATTAGAAATTTTGTAATAAACAATAGACACTGACAGGTTAGATAAAATTTTAATTGGCGCGAAAATTCAATAAGCCACCACGGTCTTTATTCAAACGCAAAATAAGCAAAGCAAGAGATTGCGCAATTTTCACCATTATGATTGAATCGTGAGAATCCCGGCTTTGACCTTTTCTGCTTTGTCCCCTGTCGTCAAATTGGATTTTCCGAGCGTCAAAGAGCCAGCCACGATGAAATAATTATAAGGGCCTCATTTTTTTTTTTAAAAAATCAAGTATACCCTTGACGGATTTACATGTAAATGTAACATTATTGACCTTATTTGCACTCTGGATGCTACTATTAATTTTAACACAATTCCCTTCACGTGTTGCACTCCTTTGTAGGTTAACCGATACCTATAATTGTAGACTCGCTAAAAGTTGATTTGAAACATAGACCGACTCCGTTATATGTATTTCTTTCCATCCAAATATTCTTACTACGCACGTCATCACCTTTGACAGCATTTTTTTTAACTTATGTTCAAGTAGAATGAATATCGTCTGACATCTGACATTACAGAAATATGTAAATATGCACACATAAAAAATAGCAAGTGGCTGGCAGTGGATGGATTCGAAGAGCAGAAGATCGACCTCAGTGGCGTGCCATTGGAGAGGCCTATGTCCAGCAGTGGACGATGACGGGCTCATAGTATCTGCTTGTGTGTGTGTTGCGTACATAGAAAAAAATTAAGCATTAGCGGGTTGCATGACGAGAACAGGAGTTTATGTTATGGATTGGCGCCTGGCGTGGGACTCCAACGCACCAAAACGTATTGACATTATTACATCCATAATATGTTAAAGTATGTATAAAAAGACCTCAAGTTAAAATTAAATGGTCGGTGAATGAACTGATATACGTATTTTACAAGCTGATTTCACACGAACGTCGTTATATGTTATTTATATTTATTCATAGTATGTCCTATTCTGATGGACTAAACGGGCTTTACAAAACTTTCAATTAGTCATTATTTATAAATTCATGTACCTACCTACTATACAAGTCGATGTTAATTACACTTTCAACTAATTTTTTGAAGACCAACTTATGTTTAACACTAACAATATCTCACAAACATCTAGATTTAATGAACTCCAACGCCTAACTTTCCTACGGTAAATAGGGAAAGAGAAAATTAACATTCACTTGAACGATCGCCGTCTATTCAAAAACTTGCGAACGAATAATTGTATGTATTCGTACTAAATAAGGTCTATGTTACAAAATGAAAACAATATTCACTATCTGACGTACGAAATCTCATTTGTCAAAAACATAATCAAATTTCCAGCCACTGGAGTGAAGCAACCAACGCGGCAATTTCCTTTCTTTCGCTTCGTTGACGTCATTCGACGTCGTATCGTGGCCATCTTCCAGTCTTATAGCGATAAATAAAATAAATTCTAGAGCGATTTTATTGCCCTTCCAAATAACATTGTAATAAAAGAAAATAATTTATCGAATGGCGCGTTTTAGAGGCCCAGTTTTTATAGTGTTACCAAACAATCCGATGTGGCGTTAACGTTAAGAGATACTTTGTTTCATAATATGTAAGTTGCATTTTTGCAAAGATATAGATACTCAGTACTTGTTAATAAGCGTTATTTTTTTATTACAAATTATTGATTTATAGGCCAGGTGAACAGGACTCACACCAATACCAAACATAATAATATTCAGACTTTGCAATTTGCAAATTTAAAGTACCATTTTATTTACTAACATATCAGATAAAATATGGCATAAACTCTTTTTATAATCGGAGGTCTTCGTGTTCAACAGTGAAACAGCAAACAGGTTGATGATGACGACGACGGTGATAATAATAATGTAATTTCTGGTATTGATAAAGTTAGACAGGCGAAGTCCTTCCTTAAGAAAAAGGTTTTGAAAAGACTCTATAATTCAATAAGAGATGAACAAAATACATTTCCGTTTGTTTGATTTGCCAATTTACGCTCAAGAGGTTCTTAGACCTGACAAATGATCGACAAATGGCGTAGAAGATATTGACATTAATGTGGATGATTTCCTAAAAATCCTATATTTATTTATCATAACAATACCTTTCATGTAACAGATATTCACCGTAAATTTCCACTAAACAAAGGTTGCGTGTTTATTATGGGCACGATGCAATATTGACTATCGTTGATCTTTATGCACCGTCCTCGCCCCGAACGTCGAACAATGCTCTCTTGTGCAACGGCGATCAACCGTCTACAGGTGTTGCTAAATAACGTTTGATATTTGAAGATATGGTCGTTCCATGTTATTCCAAAGCGTGATTTAAGTCTAGAACAGCATTGTAACTTAAAACACACAACGTCGATAATTTGAAAACTGCTCAAACACATTTGCGCTCGCTAGTAACAAAAGGAAACGACGTTATCTTGTCTTTTGGAGTAAATACTTATTAAAAGTAACTACCAATAGCTGTGAAAGCACCGAAGCAGTTGATAATTGAAGTAATGGATGAATTAGTTCTTGCAATATCACTCGTTAAGCGTACACGGGAATAAGACTAAACTATTTGTTGATTAATGGAGGAAAGTTTTAAATTGTCATTTGCCGTTCGTAATATCAAGCATCGTTTGAAAACAAACAATACCTAACAAGAAATATTGATATTTGCACTGTTTAGAACTAAACTTGAACGTTTGATATTCTGATTATTTACGTTTAGCTAAATATTGGGTTGAGAAATCTCCAAACAAAAGATTCCTAAATTATGGTCTAAAAAGGCGAAACGTATATATAACGACTGTCGAAGTTAACCTGTACAGATACTTTTCGTAAATTGAGCAACTTTACTTCGTAAATTAAGCTTACTTTGAACGATGACAACTTATTGAATGTTGAAATGTTGAAATTACCTGCAACAGAAAATGAATAGATGAAAATGAATATAAGATAAGGCTTAAAAAGAAGAAGTAGACAAGACAATAATTAATTACTGGCTAGAAACAAAGGATAATGATCGCAAGCGAGTCTTATTTATAGTTTAACATGTTTGTTGTAGACAGAGTGTGAAGAACTTTGATCATACTTTACCTTTTCAGTGCATAAAACGTTTATAAAAAAAGAAACGTACACAGGATGAAACATACACTAGAGAGACAATGTACACAATTTTATATGATATTCCCAAAACTGAGATGATCATCGATAGTGACAATCATTACTAGTATAATAAGCGCTTCGTAATGAAAATCAGGACCATTACGATAAGAATGAAATGAAGTAAGTCGTCGAACTTTCTATTGCGAAACTACTTATCAATTTTAAGAGAGCATGGGATCCCATCATCAATATCAAAACATCGCACATCCACAGTCTCATTTAATATTTCAATATACTCCAAATTAAGCACGTTAGCCTAATTTGCATTGATCGTGAGAAGTTTCAAAATAATTCATCCGTATCAACTTCTCAGAAATTGCGAGCGAAGTTCCTTCGAGGCTATATGTAGCTCAATTAGATCGGTAGTAACATTTGACGTGAACAAAGAACATTCACGGAACACGGCTAAGAGATCACAGTCACGCGAAGCTGTTCCTATAGTCATCGGCTCTGTCGGAAAGGAACGGACAATTTAATACCTATCAATTATTGTAATTCAAGACAAAAACTAAAAGGAAAATTTCCCCTGCGTTTTTCTAAGGCAATCTTATTTGGCGTTTTGTTTTTAAAAGAGATTCAAACGGCAGGCCTTCAAAATGGGAGGCGGAAACCACTAGACCAACGTGTATTTTTAATCTTAAATATACGATTCTAAATATAGCACACTGAAATGAAAGTAAAAAAATGATGACAAAATCAGTTATTACCGACTGAATAAGCCTTCTTTACTCATTGGCGTGCGTTTTCCATTATACGAATACGTGTTTAGATCCTTTTCGCGCGTACGTCTGCTGTAAACTACGTCAATTTCATGGAATATTTACAACTTCTGACTCTACTAAAATACTATCAAACCCGATGTGTCTAACACATCGTAGCTAAACACTACTTGGAATTCTTGGTAATGATCGAATTCGCACCCGCGTAAACTCTTGCACCGTTTCGAAAACCCACCTTTCTAGGAACTCAATCCCCGTTCTCACGTACGGAACCAGTTACCATAAAGAAACAGAAATGTGTCTCGTTAAATGGCGATTTATTTTTTATCCGTATTCGGTAGGCATAGTCATGGAGGCTAATGATGGAGGGCGCGAGGCGTATCGACGGTAAGGCATTAACATCATCGCTATCCGTAAAGAGGCGAAGTTACGAAGGAGAGCAGTAAAGAAAAACAGTGGCTAAAATACGACAACCATATTTTAACCATTGTTTCATTCATTGACTCTTGTGGGATGGTCACCATTTGCCAACTGTATTGGTCATCATCTAACTGTGTTGCTCAGAGTAACATAAGTTAAATTTGCAGCCGACTAATGATAATGAAAGCACAGATAATAATCCAACAACAGGTTATAAGACATAATGGACGATAACCGTTTACAACGACAATTTATAATATATTGCAGCCGTAAGCGACGAAAGTGTTTATCGCGTATCGGAGAGCCGTCCGCCATAGAACAACTCGATAACTTAAATAGCAGTTACGACCTTAAACAAAGTTAATGGATGCCCTAATGATTTGTTAAGAACCGCGATGCAGGTCGGCGAAACGACTTGATTGATTCAATACCCTTATACTACGCAACTGCCTCTAGTCTTGAATTTAATTTATCTTGAATATAAATACGTATAAAACAGGTTCAATGAAATGAATTGTTATTTATAGTTCGGTGAATTAGTTATTTTGAGAAATATTACACAAAACAGAGTGCATAAATTGTGTAAAATCTGTTTATGATGTTAACATGAAGTGATAATATCTAATAATAAGAAATAATTTTTTTAGAGATAACGTTCCAAAATACGCAGAAAATAAAAAGAAAGAAACAGAAGACAAAACATAATAAAAATGTAAAATATTAGCTGTCCTATAACGTACACAAAAACTCTACAGGTGCGTCGAAATTCGCCACGGCAGGTGTATTGGCCTCCCTTCAACTAACCCGCATTCCAAAGCTTGAAACTCGAAGAGATGCAAAATGACTGAAAATAACTATTATGATACAAAAAATGTTATGTAATATGATCCTTTTTTAACATATGTCCGTACTGTTAAGATAACAAGACGAGATACAATTAGCAAACGTAAATATGTATAATTTTGCAATCGGAATTATTTTAGTGGCATTAATGACCAATAGACATAAATAAATTTGTAAAACGAGTTGGCGCACTGCGACAAATTAAAGGGTTTTTATTAAAATAAATATTTCACACAGTTCTAGGAGAGCATTACAAAAATGTTGCAATAAAAGCCAGTTACACGTAAACTATCTACATATAATGCGGCTATAAAATGGCAATTAGGAATAGTCTATGAAACGAATCTTACTATATCGGGGTTTCTAAACTCCTGGAAAGCGTTATGTTCTAAGAAACTATATTATTGGCAGGTTATAGATTCTTATGAATTGGCTTACAGTATTTCTGGAATTGGTGACGTTTAGAGAAACCCTACAGACATTTCCTAGTCATTCAGACACTTGGTAGAGTACGAGTAGTGGTTGAATCTATATACATATACTAAATAAGTACTTGGCCCCACATTTTCCATACCAGTCACCATACTGATCCTTCACTGAGAAGTTTCCGGTTTCCAATTGCCGTATCGCAAAAGTACGATTGTTAATATTGTTCAAACATGTACTAAAAGTTGCACACCCAGCAATATTCAAAATTAAAACCACTATAATAAATAGATTGTTCAAATTTGTTTCAGATGTTATTAATGAATAATATTTGAAAAAATAATGCTGTTAATGAACAACAAAATTCCTGCAACAAAACCAAAAATATATGTAAGGGACAAAAAAGCATGATACAACAAAACGACACCGAAAGGAAACTGTCACTGACGCATTCCCAGGGGACCAGACAACAGATGACGCTCGCTTGTCATTTTTGTCCTTTTGGTGCGTACGCGAGCAAGCAAAGTGCACAAGCAGACCGGATACATCGGATGTG
>DWEE01000431.1:0-17434 GCA_018245755.1 Parelbella macleannani | reverse complement strand
ATAACAGATAATAATAATAATAATAATAAAAAATAGATACTTATGATCATTACACAAATATTTATTTTGAGTGAGAATCGAATCCATGTTCCCCCGCGCAGCGCTCGAGCTCACTAACCACTCTTAGGCAATATGAAAGTACGTTCAACATTTCATCATAAATTTTCATTACCATTGTAAGACTGCTTCCTAAATGATACATAAACCATAAAAGGGGCCCGGATGACATGATACATGAGACATGTATATGAAAGTAATATACATATATATCTCACTTTTAAACACGTTTATAAATAAATCATTTATTCTTATGATTGCATAATATGTACAGAAATTCTGGCTGTGCCAATAAGTATTTTAACTTATTCTATAGTACCTACCTGAATTCTTAAATACTCATTCTTATGAAGCATATAGGTACTCGTATATAGACATTTGACACTCGGTGTTCTCTGTCTAACCCGTAATAATAATATTATTGGAATATTCACTGTGAAAAAATCTGTATATAGGCTCTATTTAGTTATAGGTAAGAGAGCCCGGGAAGTGGGTGTTTAACATTTTATAACAAAAATTCATTGTGTGTGTCTGATTAGATCGCGAGTTATAAAACAGGGTACCTCAGCATTCGGATACATACCCTGTTTTATAACTGAATATTTGTTTTATAACTAATCCCCTTTGTAGGGGATAGCATAGTTTATTTCCGAAGTTTACACTTTTAAACAAGAATTCTTTTAATAACCTCCAGACTGTCAACAGGACGGATTGACATGTGCTCCAAATTTATATTGTGCTATTGCGAGTTCAGGGAAAAGTTGTGAGGTAATAGTATGCTGATTTTATCAGGAATATGTTAATTATGTTTTTCTATTTATTACACAGTAAAAAACATGTTGGAGTATAAGTTCTAGTTGGAGTATAAGTTAGTAGTAATTATCAAGAACATGTTTTCATGCTACATAGGTAAGTTATTTGTCTAAGGTCTTCGTGATTTCATTCGCAGGGAATGTTTAACCCTCGTGGTTACTGTAGGGAAATTTTAAAGATCACCGAGAAACCAGCAGACGCCTCGGTTTAGTAGCATAGGAGTGCAAGGTTGTCTTACTAAATCCGGTTGGCAATAATTGCGTCAGAAGAGCAATAATTGTCCGCCATATTATATTGACTTCGCTTGACAATTCCCGGGCTCAGTTTTAATACAGTAAACACAAGGCTTAGGCTGAGGTCGGATGGAAATGGGGAACATCTGCTACTGATCTCTTAATATATGTTTATTGTCGGGCCTGTTACATTATTATTATGTATATTATTTCAATCAAGAATCATCATTATCATCAGTCTATCTCAGTCCATTGCTGGAAATAGGCCTCCCCAAATGGGGTCATCGCGACATGTCCTCGTCTGGTCGCATCCAGCATCTGCCTGCAGCCTTTCGCAGATCGTCAAAAAATCAAAGAAAGTTAAAAATAACTGCAAGTGGCTAAATTATTCTTATGTCAGTTAGAAAACTCTTACGTCACTTAAAGGCTAAAATTGTTCCGTTTACATATATATGTACATATAATTAAAAAAGAATGTTACTGCTATCAATTGACAGTTTATACTGTATTCCGGGTTAAAGATGAAGTGTAATAATTACATTAAATTGTTTCAAATATTACGGACGTGATGTTAGGTTTTTTAATTACATTTCATAGTATACGAGTATTCTAGAACCGTCCAAAGCATCTTACAAAAAAGAAAAGTTTTAGGCATTATGAACGTATATACCTATTAATTTTTCAGAATTCTGCAAAGCTGTTACTGTTTACTAAACGAAATTAAATAATTTCCAGCGAAACGCGGATCAAAGCATCCACTGAACACTCGACGCGGTCGGCGTGACAGAAAAGAATAAATCATCCGTCAAATTACTCTTCATAAACGTCACTTCAAAATTCACAAACCAAACATGCAAATAATGAAACAAGCCAAAATAAATTAAAAAGCGCAAGATGTGATAGAGTAAGGAAGCGGAGCAACTTTTGAGCATGATAGGTGTCAGAGGTTTGTTATTGGTGATGTTGAGGAGCGCACTCATTGCTGCTTTTCTCAGCATCCCAAACCCAGTCGTTGCCATCTCAGGGCTTAAAAACTGGTCGAGGAAAGCTCTATATAACAAAGTTGACCTCTGCACTCAATCCTGCTACAGCCAGATCATCCCCGGACTATACTTGAGCAATGCCAGAGCGGCGGCAGATAGAAGCGTCCTTCGACATCTTAACATCACCCATGTGCTCACCATTGAGGCTCGTCGGATTCCGAAATCTACTTTCGCTGATTCAAACATCAGCACACTCTACATTAGGGCCTACGACACTCCTCAAACCAATCTCCTGCCCTACTTCCCAATGGCCAACGCGTTCATCGAAGAGGGAATACAGAAAGGGAACGTCCTCGTTCACTGTCACTTCGGCGTCTCCAGGTCCGCTACATTGGTGATTGCGTATCTGATGCAGAAATATAAACTGACATTCGAGCAAGCGTACTTATTTGTGAAGCAGAGACGTAAGTTCATTAATCCCAACTCTGGATTCGTGAATCAGTTGAGGCACTATCAGAGGCTGAATTATGACGTCAGTGGGTTTCATAGATTCGAGGCATATATGAATGTTAATGCTCGGAAACATAAGTACAAAATTGCATCTGTCGCAGCCGTGGTGGTGGGTATACTCGTGCCGATAGCTGTCCTGGTTGGTTGACGTACATTCGAGTTTTTAATACTATGTAAATCGTGTAAAATATAATAAAAGTATTATCAGAACTGGTACTTGTAATGATCATTTATTTTCCAGGTTCTCTTCCCTGCATTGTAAATGTATGTGATAATTATATAACATTATTTATAAATAAAGCGATGGGAATGAAACACGCAATTACTTTTTATTAACTGTCACAATTGTGACTGTATGCGATATCAGACAATATGCATCTAATCATTTAAATATTCTATTTGCCTTCGACAAAACTGTAGTAACAGGATTCAAAGAAGTTACGCCTCATCTTTTATTACAAACCTAATATTTAAAACCTTCTTGACATATTTACGATGTTATAGCTTTTGTTAAAAGTTTAAAACTTGTGAGGGCCAACATTTAGTATTAAAATAAAACATAAAATTCATCATTTGATTATAAATTGGTTCATCATTAGAATTGCTTGTATTGTGCGATTCGTGACATTGAAGAAATAGCTAATATATTGTAAGTTAACGACACAAAGTCCTCCATGATAATTTCGGTCGAGTTTAGTACCATAAAATTTATAATTAATTCCACTCGATCGCGATCATAACAAACATGTAAATTCTCCTTTATTATTGATATTTAAATTAATCATGATATTTAAAATAATATGCTTGCCAGATTTTGTAATGAATTTTAGTATGTACAAAAGTTCTGTTTATATCGGAATAATCAGACAGGTATAATTGATTTGTTGCTTTCGAAATTTAAATTCTTAACACATTGATACCTCGAAAGCATGAGTACAAATAACAACAAATCATTATTTATAGGACGATTTTCATTCATATTATATATTATATAATACATATCTATCTTTATTAATATATAAAAATAATTAATAGTTTCTTTACATATATATTAAAATCATTAGCTTTAGTTATTTATATTGATAAGTAATACAGGATGTGTCTTTATCCTGAAGGACAAGAGACAACCACCATTAATCGTAAATGACAGAATCGTAATATACATCTCTATAACGCCTTAGTCTGTGCACTTTTCGTAGGGTTGCACTTTTCTAATACAAATAAATATAGTGTATAAGTGACGGTATCATTTTTAAGTAATATTTTGGGACAGTTGCATACACAGCCACCGGACCCCAAAGTAAAATTCAAGATAACGTGTTAAGGTAATCAGACGGCTGCTAAATTACGTATACATATATAAATATATATATACTCATATACTCGTAGATAAATTTACATCCAGACACAACTATATACACATATACTTGTGCTCATCACTCGCATATTTATTCTGAGTGGGATTCGAACCCACGACGTTGGAAGTTGACTAACCACTGCAAAAACGAGCCAGTCAGTTAACTATTTAACAAGTAATTAAGTATTCGGTTCAAGATTTCAGGTCGGAAACAGTACCTAATGTAAAATTGGTTGTAACAGATAACAGATTGTATCAATGTTACAGACACGAAATACTTATGGATGTATTTTATTTTATTTGGAAGTTTTCCTGATATTGAATATATAGGTATACTTAAATAGTCCTTAAGGAGCAAAATAATTTACAGGTAATCAATTTACACGACGGGAGGCAAGGAAAAATGCTGCGGGTTGTGAACGAAAACCTGTGGACTCAAAGATTTTTAATTTATTAATTATGTAAATTGTCGCCCTCTTATCAAATATTATACAGTTATACGCCATAGAAAAGATTACTTCTTGTATATATATCAAAATTTATATTTTGCACAATATTAAAATTTTCAGCCAAATATTTGCTCTTTAATATTTAAAACTAGATACCTATTATACATTGAGAATGACTGCATGCACGATCGGCTGGCAGAGCAATGAGTAACCACTTCAAAGCGAGAACATTGTTTGCGATTCTGCCTAATTATCACATTAGTAGATTTTCTAGACTAACAATTTTTCATAGAAATTTTCACAAAAGTGCTGTTCGATGGTGCCAAAGACACGTTTCTTCTCGCTCGCCTATTAATTGGTTCGGTATTTTCGTTCGTCTATATATAAAACAAAGGTTAAACACAGGTGCGCCCGAGTAGCTGTCGGGAGTATGTGAACGATGAAATACTACACTGTAAACAGCGACATGATCAGAAAAAGCATCTTTAAAGTATTTAATTGACAATTATTTTTATTATTTATGGTACGGTTAAGTCACAATCTAGTCACATGAACAAAAGTGCTGTTCACGTGACTATTTAAACATGAAGACATTGCGTAATGAGAACGAATGTTTCAATTACAAATTTAAAAAGTGGGTATTTATGTATTTACGTAGTCGGTTACTTCAGCAGGCTTTATTGTACACAAATATATTGTTGCTAAAATAGTTGAGCCAACATTGTTCGGAGGTAAATTTAAAAAGAAAGATTTTGCTCAGTTTAGTAAAACAATCTGAAACAAACCGGGCAAAGCTAAGAATCTCGCGGAAAATCGTATCGATAAAGCGGTTTTCCAGTAGCTCCTATCTCGCGTAATCGATAATTTGAGTTGAGAAGTAGATACTCTCGCGTAACGTAAATTTGCCTGCAGCCTTTTACAGATCATTATTCCACCGACCTAAAACATGCCCTACTGTTTTACGAGGTACTACTTCATCGATTAGTCCGTAACCACTTCAGCGTGCTAGTCCTTCGAGATATGTTGAAGATATTGGTTCTCTATCGGATAGTTTCCTCTAGGATCCAACCCTTCAGAGATACTCAGGGCATAGATCACACAGCTCACTAAGCGACTTTGAACTGGTGGACAAGCCGTACGGTGAGCGTCCATGTTTCATAAGATGAAACAAAAAAAAACAAGACTTTTAATTTTGTTAGTAGTTATATGATTTACTGATTTAAATTGAAACAAAAGCCACTTTGTATAATGCGTAATTTTGTTATTTTATCGAAATGTCCAATGCCACATCACAAGATCATACTCGTAATTGGTTTTATCGTTGTTTCAAATGATAAAATCGTCATTTAATGGTACACCTGTCACAGTAATTTAATATAAAATAGCCATTTTATGACTAAGTGTACTTAGCTGGCAACATTTTTAATAGATGTGGTAGTATTCAGTGAATTGTGTTATGAAATGTTTATAATATCTTGTAGTGGCAGTGCCATACAAATTGTGTGTGGACCGCACACACGATAGATGTGAAACTTGTTGTTGAATTATGTGAATGGAGAGACTTCAGTAACTTTGTTTCTATGCAATATAATACTGTTATCATTGAGCAAAGATTGAATTAATGTAAGGAAACAAACTCGCTTTAGATACCTGGAATCACAGGTAATTTACCATGCTTAAATCAATAGCTGTACAAGCATAGAAATGTGTGACATGAGATTGCCACGCCCATATTTAATGTCTGCTCAACAGGAACAGACGCATGTCAACTGAAACCGACTGTCATAGGAGGAACAGTTTCCATATTGGAAATGTTGTTTTACTGATAGTCTTACAACTGTACAATCGGGAGTAGTGTAGGTATCTGTGATCAAAACAGCGATCCAAATTTTTCGAATTTGTGGCTTTTAAGACCACGTGTCGTCGATTGGAATGGATGTTCATTTGAATACCTTTAACCTTGTCTCTGTCTTCTGACTTTACTAACCACGGCAATGGTTTTCTAAACTGTCTATTTAAATGTAAGTTGTCTGTACTACGTTAATTTCAGACGATACGAACATTTGCTCAACACAGTAACTATCAAACTAAACATTACGCGTCCAACAGGTGCGGGAACGTATGCTTACGACGAGTGATATGATGGAACAAGGGCAAATTTATTGCACTTGAAAAAAATTTCGGAGATCACTGTTCAAAACATCTGCAGTAAAACACACATTGAATTAATCTTCTCCGTAAGCTCATGTGTTCAAATCCGTGAAATCACACATCGTTCCCATGGAAACAATTTCCACTCGAGTAGATTAATTTACCGCTGAGATACAAACGTAATATTTTCCAAACCCATCCAACAGCTCTTCAACAACACACTCACTGTGGATTCCTTTTAGCAACAGTGTATGTACAACTCGGTTACAATTTATGCGTCTTGTAGCTGTAGGTATACCTACTTAGTAGGAGTATTGTTATTAAGCAACGAATGAATAATGTCTGAACGGTATGGAAATAGCTATTTAATAATAGGTTATCTCAATTCTTATGTCGATTGTTAGTGCAGACAAATTTAATCGACTTTTCTAACGTAGTCTTCAAGCGTATTGACGCTTTTAATAAGATACCAATGACCCTATTTGAGGATAGAGATATCAATATCCACAATGAGATAGAGATATCCATGGTAAAATAATAGGATGGAAAAGCCCGTTGTTTCTAATAAAAAACTATACGGCATAAACAAAAGTCAATATTGTTCAAGTCTCGCGAAAGCATCACCTGTTCCTTTTTATATGCGTTGCTTTAGTTTTAATTTTTTTAACTTCATGTTCCCTATTAGGCAAGTTTCTATCGTGCCATTATTACAGATTTGACACATTATTCACGAGAGGATTCCAATAGATTTTAGGGTTGATGGATGGATTCATTGGAGTTAATAGATATGAGTTATTGGCCACATAGGTGTTCAATCTTACTTTTATTTTTTAGTTTACCAGTTTCGTATTCTTAGTTTGTTAGTGAAACTGAAGATTTCAGATTTGAGAACTATTAAAATGTTGATTAGCTAGCGGCATTCATTACAATGCTTTACTGTGCTTAGCTGTCCAATAAATTTATTTGATTTAATTAAACCATGTTATAAAAGAACATGAACTACGTATTTTCGCAGGGAATTACGGCTAGATAAACCATTCTAGAAAGATTAGGTAGAAATTGTTCTAATACAGTTACATCATAGTTTCGCAGAATGTGAAATAATCCCAAAGATTTTTATTACAACCGCTTATTGATAGCGTCTGCTGGCAACATAAACCAAAATAAATACTCTATTTTCACGCCGGATGACGTAAGAGCGGAATGTACACGACAACGCCTGTTATTTTTGAAAATCTACGCTTTCAGAACGTTCGTTTTGATGAGAATATAGAGATAACAACTAACATTTTTAGTTTTAATTTTAACGATTAAACTATCTTAGCGATCTTAATACTCTTCGGTCAATTAAAATTCAAAAGAATAAGAGCAATCGTAATAACTCGTCTTTCATTTGTTCCAGATGCTGTCGATAGTGTTCACGGTACGTAATAATTCTATAGAAAATATAAGATTCTGCTAAACGAAAGTAATGCAGGAAGCAATGGCACGAGACTGTGAATATTAGATAACTATTTACTGTTGTCGACTTTTGTCCACCAAGTTCACTGATTTTCGTTTTACACACGAATTTTGGAGCGGCCAATACCCAATATTTAGAATTAGAATGAATCATGTTAGACGATAAAAATATTTTATATGCTTGGATACGCGTGTATACGTTCCATATAGCATGAACTATAAATATTTAACTTTTTCACACGATTTCGTTAGGCCCCTCACGTAAATCGCTCTATCTTGGAAGAGAGAAATCTTCTTCAATATCTTGAAGTCATTTCTCTCTTCCAAGATAGAATCTGACTCTGTATCAGTCAACATTTGCGATTACATATTACTACTCTGCTACATCATTCTAGACAATTTCTTTTACCTTCTCATAATTATTAAATACGAAGTGATAAGATGTAACTTACTACCTTTAGACCCTAATAAGCTTAGGTAGCACTATTAGTATTAGGTGTCAAAATTAATGGTAATATGGACTTGGAAACTTCGACTTTGGAATTAGAAATTATCAAGTCCATATTTCTGAAAATGCTTGTTTTGGGACGAATACTCGTCGCTCGTGGTGTATGCCTTACAAATTCACCAATTCAAAAAAACTTGTGTTCAGAAGGGCAACATATTCAATGAAGTAAAACATTGTAATAATAAGAATTTTATTTAATAAATTTCATTTCAAATATTGTTCACGAGTTACAAGGAAGTTTTTTTTTTACAAACAGTAGAAACAATAATTTAATACAAAATACAGAACCTTTCGTTCTATTACAAATATTTGTGCGTCTTCATTTATTCGTATTTAAATAATAAAAGTTAACAATTACTTATTTCTAGTAATCTCATAAAAATGTATAACTAGCTAGGAGATTCGAACATCCTCGAACAATGTATATTGCTCTATTATACACACTACAACGATAAATGTATAATCTAATACAATTTTAATTAATTATAACTAAAATGTCAACAACACTGTAAAAATTCTAGAAAACGTCTACTTTGTACACTTAGATTTCCGTTAACATAATCTCAAAAGGAAATTTCTATAACCATTGCTTTATCATAGTATATTTGAGGCATTTATCTGCCTCAATATTTATCAATGAACTTAACACACTTCTATATCTCGCTTATGTTAAACTTTATACATTAAGGCACTTAAATATCACTTACCTAAACATTATGATATTAACAAAGAAATGCATACAAAATCTCATTATCCTTAATAACAAGTGGAAGACCTCACCTATGAATGTCACTATATTCTACAACAACGTTGCATGTCTTTTAAGTTTCAACAAACAAATAAAATGCTAATGTAATTTACCTAGTTTTAGAATTTATAATTAATCAGTCTCTATTAGAGCGAATTTAGCCACATTTTACTCGGCACCATTGGTTACTATAACAATATTGTAGTTTTTGGACTTTTATACTTATACACACAACTCCTCGAGAATTAATACATATTTAAATATCGGCTCTTATAAATACATACAATTAACACTACTGAATCATTTGTAAATATTGATTTTCCTCGTAAAAAGAAGAGAGAGAAGTCTGTAGATCGTTCACTACCATGTTGTCGCCGCCCTGCAGCGGATGTGTGCTGCTGGAAACCATTTCAGAGCTCTTCCAGTTTTCACAACTTTCTACGTACTCCAAGGTCCTTTGATATGTGTCTTGACGCATGTTACTTTGGCTCTTCTTTCTTCCGTTAGACGCTTCTATTTGCGACTGCGATATGTCCCACACCTGTACATCACTGGCTTGGTTGTTCTGGCTCCGCAAGCTGTTCATACTGCAGTCCGTCTGATGCTCGCTCACGTTCTTCATCATCTGATTGCAATTCACCGATGTTCTCGCTCCGTTTGGCTTTTGACTTCCGGTAGACATATTCATGGAATTTTGGACAGACTTTTGCATATTGTGCTTATTAAACTGGTGTCCAGGGTAGTCCCATTGGTTGTAAGGCCTTTGGTGGTTGTAATATTGGTTGTTGTTCATCATTGCTTGATTGTACTGATGGTTGTTCTTCGGAGGTGGTGGTCCCATGACGTTTGCCGAGTTGACCACAGCGTTGTATGGTGGTGGCTGTGGATATTGCACGTTTTGAGTGTACTGTGCGTTCTGAACTGGCGGGCATTGGTTCGCTTGCTCGCAGTAACTATTCATGGCACCTCGACACATATTGCCGCTATTGTCAACACTCATCATAGATGATCTGGACATTTGCATCGGATGCATCTGGATGCTTTGATTTGCTTGTGGATAATTCACTGGTTGGGGATAATTCATCATCTGGTTATTATAAACCATGTTCTGATGATTAGGTTGCATCGCGGGTCCTAGCATCGAGTTCTGATTTAATTGCTGAACAATTTGATATTGGTGCATATTCTGACTCCTTATGTTAACATTGGCTTGATTTTGGAGCGGATATGGCGGTCCCTGGTTGAAGTTTTGATTTTGGTATTGGTTAGGAACATTATTGTAGTTTTTGTTAGGGATTTTCTGACGATTATTATATGGTGGAGCGACAACCGCTATTTGGGGTGGTTGGTTCATTCCCATATTCATTATGATATTTTGGTTTTGATTTTGCACAGGTGGTGTGTTCATTGTCATATTCGACATGTTTTGTACCATTGGACTCGTCATCGGACTTTGTAGTCCGGGATGCATCGGACTCGGCATGCCATGACTCATTGGACTAGCGATGTTTTGAGTAATAGGACTCGCCATATTTGTCATGTTCTGCGAGATGGGACTACCGATGTTGTTATGACGAGGACTCATCATCATTTGATTGGGCATTTGAGGACTCATTAGACTCTGCATACTTTGCGGACTCATTGCATTGTGTTGTGGTGACATAACGCTCATAACACTTTGCGGGCTCAATACATTGTAAACACTGGGTGGACTCATTACGCTATGAGGCATGTTGTGAGGACTCATTACGCTTTGAGGACTCATGGCACTGTGTGGGAGGCTCTGTGGACTCAACATACTATGAACTAAATTAGGACTCATGACCGTTTGTGGACTCATCACCATCGTCTTTGGACTCATAGCTGAAGTCTGTTTCTGAGGTAGTGGATTATTCATTCTGATCCTATTAGATTGCTCTGTCTGATTAGCCGTCATAGTTTGCAGAGACTGCAATGGGTTGTTGGTATTAACCTTCGGAGTGGGTGGTTTTGTATTTTCTTGTTCGACTTTCTCAGAAACACTTTCCGGTATCACCTGCTCTTGTAGAGGCGGATTCTTGTCATCGGGCGATTTAGTAGCTAGTAGAGAGCCACTGTTACCTGACATACTAACGTCTAACGATCTTAAATCGACTGGAATATCACTTATATTGAGATCACTTCCTATGGCACCTAAGTTTTTGAGTAGAGAGTCGTCACTTGTTCCAACGTCACTAACTTTATCACTGGAATCGTTCGTGTTCTGTATTTCACTGGTTAAATTGTCTTTGGTTGGTTTGTCTTTATCTTGGTTGTTTGGTTCGGAATCGGGCGGAGTAGTGGTGGCCGTTTTGGCTGGTTTTACCGTATCGGTGCCCAATATTGATTGGTTAAGATATTGCATCATTTCGTCTGGTATAACCAGCTTGTTTTCCACCATTTCTCCTTCAGCCACCTGAAGGCAAAGAATTACTTATTAAATTTATAAACCTTCTTCAAGAACGCTTAAAAGTAAAATTTTAGTTATATTAGGTTTCGACCCATTCCCTCGTTACTATACGATAGCATAGCGATCCCATAGCAATGCGATTACGATAGAAAGAGGCAAAAGACGGAATGACTAGAACACCTTTGTTGGGCTACAAATAATAGCTACAAATCTAGTGGTAAAATTGTAATACATGACGAAAGTCAATGTTCATCAATTACCTGTTCCAGGTTGACTTCCTGATTAGGATGATGAACTTGCGCTGTGGTTATCACTACAGTGTTGGTCGAGTTGGATCGAGATTCTTTGTAGGTCACTGTCTCATTGTCGTCTTCCGTCTTAAATGAGAATGGAACGTCACCCTGCGGAACGAGATGTCAGATTATATAAATGCCTTTCTCCGAAGACTAATGCTAGCGATAGTTATGACAAGAGAATTGAATACGAGTGTTATAAAATATTGCGCCCACTTATTTCAACATATCAGAATTCAGGACCGTGTGAATAGGCACACACGCACACGCGCATGCACACGCGGACTCACACGAGCACGCACACGAGCACGCACGTCAACAGAAGAAATAACGACAAACTGCGGTAAGACGTCATTTTCAAACAATTTTTCTTAATATTCCTTTTTAGAATAGCGGCGAATATACATACATGTTTACACGCTTATAAATAGCAAAACAAAAATCCTGGAAGCCTTATATCGACTTACGCATAAAAAGAATAAAATCATAATACTTTACCACATCATCAGAGCCGCTGGGGTACGGCTGGTACCCCTGAGCTTGGTCGCTCAGGTTGGATTGTTCGGAGAGCCTTCTCGCTTCTTCCTTCACTTGCACGTTGGGGTCTAGCTCTAGAGCCAACTCCTCCGCTCTGACTTCAGAGCACGTCACTCCTCGCAATAGAACGGCCTGAGAGAACAAATATTATTATAACCGTTTTCAATTTACTAAGTAGCAAATATACATTACTTATCATTAAGGTGAATTCATTCGTGTTGTTGTCAAGAGAAGTCGTCCAAAGAACCGAATAAAAAAAAGTTACGTGATCTATCCTGTATAAATATACCACATATGAGTAAATGAATCACAGGGTAAGCTCGTATGAAACTTTCAAATTGCACACATACGGCAAAATTTTTTTTTTTTTTCATTTGATACTATCAGTATTGCCCGCAAAAAGTACCTACACACATTTCATTTTGTACCCATTTCTTTTGGAAGTGTTAACTATTAAACACTATATAAGTCAGCATGGCGAATGATAGACGTAATATATGTATGTAATGTAATGTTTAAAATGTATGCCAGTGTTAGTGTATGCTGTAATAGTTTTAGTTAACTGCGAGCATGAGAGCCGACCTGGTTCCCGTGCGAGGTGCGCACGGCCTGCACGGCGGCGAGCGCGGAGGGCGGCGCCGGCGCGTAGCCCACGCACGACACCTGGCTGGACCTGTCGCGGAGGGGACTCTCAGCCGCCGGCTCACCGGCACGTCACAGAATAACCAGTCCGGTACGACAAAGAAACCAACGGTTCTTAATGTAAACATTAAAACTGAGAACGATATTCGGTTTGTACCGCGTACACGTCATGTTAGCATTATGTGCACGTTAGTATGATGTCCCCGACAAAATGTATAATCTTTTATTCTAATCTTCATTTTACTGAAATTATAATATCGATTCGATGTATTGAAAAAATCGATGTTATCATTGAAGTTCACTAATTCGAAAAATAAATCAAAGTTATCCAATCAGTTTTATCGGTGAGGTATATAGCAATGGACAAAAGAATCGATGTAGTGCTATCGATTTAGGAAGCGTTGCGTGTCGCTGACCTGCGGCTGCTGTCGGGCGAGGGCGGGGCGGGGTGGGCGGGGTGCGCGGGGTGGGCGGGGTCGGCGGGCGGCGGCGCGGCGCGCGGCGCGGGCGCAGACGCCACGGACGCCTGGCTGCTCTTGCGGGATATGTCCGACGACCTGACGGGGAACGGGACTCTCATTAACGTATCACACTACTGACTTACATACATGTATTTACATTACTACACAGCGTTTGAGGTAACGTTCAATAATTAATTTCAGATATATTTTTCTAAAAGTTTACATGGAGCGATCGTATTATGCAACATGATAAAGCTTTAGATTAAACATTACTTGCGGTTGGAAATCTCGCGACAGTGATGATGCCTCGTTTTTTCTTTACACATACAATACGATACAAAAATAGGTAGTGTAGATACTGAGAAAACACAAAATTTTAAAATAAAAACAATACCGTAAACGATAGATAATAACGGGACAATTGAATGTTATTATAATACTATAGAAATCTTTAATAATTATTATTAATGTCAAATTGTTTGGACTACAATAAAACGGAAACAACGCCATCTATCTGTGTACACGAAAAACAACATCAAGCTACGCACCTAGCGCTGTACAAGCTGCTGCCGGACGATATTCCAGAATCCCGTCTCGTGTTGGGGTTGCCAGTTTTCAATTCCACACCAACGTTGGTATTGCCCAACTCCGTCCGGCCGGGCATTCCAGCTGTAAAACATTGAATAGAATGTTTGACTAATAACAAATATTTTTCTTTAATGCCTATAATACATACAATTGATATATAAAAAATACAGTATTCTAAATAAGTCAAAAAACGTCACTGTCTTTTTATCATAGACATTAACGTTTAAATCTCTAAACTTAAGTAACTTACACCCCGAATAAGTGTTCCACTTTTCCAAATCGACCCTTAGCGTAGTGAAATATCAAATGAAAATTTGTATAACAAATAGATAACTTAAAGAATGAGCATCAGATGAAACAGAATATCGTTATAATTACAATGTATTATAATGAACGATACGAGTAGACTCACCACCGCCCAAGTCGACAGCGTGTCCTGGCGGCATCAACCTGCCCACGCCCATCTTGTGCCCGAACCGCGGCGTGTGGTGGTGGGCCCGCGGCTCCCCGATGGCGACCATCGCTCGCAACATCAGCGGCAACTGACCAACCTCGCCGACCACTTCTTGTTCCACCTGAGATGGGATTTTTTTTTATATAAATGTTCAGTGCTGCCCAACCTTTGTGGGGACGTGTGCTCAGATATTATTATTATTGATTTCAATCAACATTATATATGATACGACTTTTGTACTTAGGTATAGAAATCATATTTTTAGATCGATAAAGATAACGAAGTAATAGATATCTTAGTATAAAAAAGTGTTCATGAAATACCTGGGAAGATAGGGAAGATGTGGACATGGTGAAGGAATCTTTAATCGTTGTCAGTTGGTGTAGCCTTACCTCTCCATCAAGCCTGAAGTACGGAGCACCGTTCTCGTCGCTGAACCCTCCGAGACCAGCGCCACCGAAGTCCAGATCTCCGCCACATTGTGCTGACAACTGAAGCGAACAGCACTTTTATGAAATATATGTGAAGATATAGTTATATTAATTATTTGATAGGTGATGGTGCAGAGGGTGCTGACCGTCACTCCAGGGGTACTAGTGTGCAGTGGATATAATGAAACGCAAACAACGAACAAAGCGACAAGCACAGAGTCGGTAAGGCAGAGCGTGCAGACCTGGTGCGCGGGCGCGTGCAGCGCGAGCGGCGGCGGCGAGGCGGGGCTCTCGCTCTTGACGGAGGCGGAGGAGGCGTGGCCGCGCGCCGCCGCCGCGCCGCCCTCCTCCGAGCGCGGCGACGAGCCCGCGCCGCCGCCGCCCGACTCCGCCGAGTCGTCGCCGCGGCCGCAGCCTGCCGGCACAACTCCGCCGCGTCACGCACGCGTCCGCCCCGCACACACGCCACTCGGCTCCACATTACATACGAGCACGTGCGCGGTGTATATGGAGGGGCGTAATTATTTCAATTTACGATATTAGAAAACACAGTATTCAGTAGGGACCGTAAAATAGAAAACAGAATAAAAATAAGGTAACACCTAGGAATCTTGTTCTGATAAATTGTGGTCATATTATAATCAAAAAACGATGATAGTAATTTCCAGAACGAAAATACGAAGGGAGAAAAGCATACCCTTGTGCTTCTTGCTGGCGTAGAACTCGGCTCCGTGAACAGTCTTCACGTGTTTCCTCAGCGAAGATGGATCCGTATATCTCTTTGTACAACCAGGAGCTTTGCATACGTACGGTTTCTGTGAAAGATAATATAATTATGTTATAATAAATTTACTTGAGCGTTTCGATGTTAATAGTGTATTTAAATATTGAGCACAGTACACGTGTATATTCCATCAGGACAGAAATATTAAAAACAGGACAATAAAGATAAGCAATCGATCACATCATTACATTTAGGGAGACTGGACAGTTGCAATCACAAATATTCCACAGCAAAATTCCAATGGAAATTTAAATACACTCTCAATAATTCAAATTCAATTCTCAAAATTCACAATCTTATAAATACAATTCACAAGCATCTCAACATTACTCTGTCTATACGATCTTCTTACCTCATTACTGTGCGTTCTGTTCTGATGCTTAGCACGGTCGCTGGCATTGGAGAAGGCCTTTGCGCAGCCGGGGTACTCGCAGGTGTAGGGCTTCTCGCCCGTGTGGCTCCGAAGGTGGGTCTTCAGATTCTCCAGCCGGGAGTACGCTTTACAACAACCTTCGAACTGGAAGAACAACAAACCCATACTAAGTATATATACAGATTTACTTTAAAATCTACTTTGTGACTTGTTACATACATGGGCTGCATCTATATTGAATTTTAGCAGAAAATTTGACTGACTAATGTCAGTTCCATTTATTCAGTTCCAGGATAAGGTTACAAAATATTATGCATTCTCATATCCTAATTAGTGGGGTCTACCAAATTGGCCATAGTACTGAATATTCTATAGATATTAATTAAATTAAAACTTCTGCATGAATGCGATTCTTTTAATTTCCAAATTTAAGTCCACCGTCGAGAGAAAATCAATTTAAAAAATTTGACTTTTTATAGTAAAAACTAGTGAATGTAAGATTTGTACTGAAACTAAATCAAAAATATTCAGTCAATATAATCACAAAATATAACAATTGTACTAAAATTAAATAACAAATATTCAGTAGCAACACTCACGGTACATTTATGCGGCTTCTCCCCGGTATGCCGTCGCATATGCACGACCAGCATATACTGCGCCTTGAACGGTTTCTCGTCCCGCGAGCACCCGACCCAGCGGCACACGAACGCCTTCTTGCTGGCGTGTATGTGGTCGGTGTTGATGTGCTTCACCAGGTCGTCCTGGGTCGGGAACTCGAGCTTGCAGTCGACCTGGAAGGAGTTCATTCAATATCATCTCATCAGTCCACAGAGTACCCCAAACGTCGTTACAAATGTCTACTAAAGATGTTATTAAAAGGTAATGATACTATTATTGACCCGCTGGTCCGACGACATTCGTAGGATTGCCGGTAGACACTGGATAAGGACAGCAGAGGATCGAGCAATGTGGCACGCTCTAGTGGAGGCCTATGTTCAGCAGCAGACCGTCATAGATTGATGATGATGATGACGACGATGACGATGACGACGACGACGACGACGACGACGACGACGACGACGACGACGACGACGATGATGATGACGATGATGATGGTGGCGATGGCGGAGGTGGATGCTGATGATACTGATGATGATGATGATGAGGCTG
>DWEE01000430.1:0-17448 GCA_018245755.1 Parelbella macleannani | reverse complement strand
CTAGACGAGCTATCCCGAAAAATGCACGTGAGTTAAGCCGGTACATATATAATCATGTGTATAAATACTCACGAAACATTTAATAGTAAAATATTTCAAGATATAATAATTTTTTTTTTAGATTTTTCACTGAACAAAAAGATTTTATCAAACAAGCCTCTTAATAAATTTGTAACAAAATTAACTTAGCTTCGTCGCGTCATACTGTTAAGTGTTAATTATTTAAAAACAAAAGACCTTCATAATATTTATCATCACAATGTTTTAGTGCAGCGAGTCAAATTGGGATCACAATTTTAACGGTGAAAAATCCTAATATAACTCGGTGTGGTGTCGTGTTGAATTATTAGGGCAAGACTGTATCAAAGACGACATCATTATTTACTAGAAACGAATTACTTCGTCGTTAGTCGAAGAATATTTAGAAAGAATGTATTCAAATTTTATCAGCTTACGAAAAATTTCACGCAGTTTTTAAGAGTTATAATTTTTTATCTAGTATGCATTGAAGTATTAAATATTATACATATATGGCAGACCAACGGCAAGAAAGCGATGAAATAATGCGACTAGTTGCGGAGTGGAATACCTCATCGTGCTACATAGATAATTTTCTCATTACGAGCTAGATCTATTATATTATATTATACGTACCTACAACAGAGGGCTGATCGAGCGCGGTAGCCTGCGGGCATCAGGCGTGCCCCGGTTTTTGCAAATCTGAATGGCCTATCGCTCTATATTTAATAATTATTCTGCTATAATTTAATACGACAAACTCATACATTAAGGGTACACGTAATTTTTTATTCTATTTTAGGATAATTGATATTAAAGAAGACTTTATGACTATGCGATAACATTTTTATGATATAGCAACATATAAGTTTTTTTAAAATTGAAAAATGGAACATCGTTATTACCCAGGCTTTAGTAAACTGGCTCACGAGATATCGCATTACGTAGGTCATCCAATACCTGGCTAATAAGAACGGCTGAGTGAGCAAGTCATTGGGTTAATGGTACACGCGGATGATTGGCTTACTGACGCAACGAAGCGCGTCAACGTCAAAGGAGACGAAATGCTGAAATTGCGTTGGAATAACACAAACTTTGAATTGAACCGTATTGTCCTAGTGTCGGTCTAGTTATTTTAGTTATGAACGCCGTCATCTACTATTAACTCTTTAAATTATGTTGTTAAAGTAAGTAGCGAAATTAGCGAATGCTCAAGGCACTTTATAGTCCGGCTTTAAAGTGAAACTTTTATTAAGGGCAAGTTGGATGTTCGGTTTAATTTAGACTAAAGTCATTTTGAAAGTTGTAACTTTAGAATATGTCGATTTTTATATTTTTACAATAATGCGTAAACCTACCAAACATACATAAATATATAATTTGATTCTGGCTTGATGAGGTTTCTTTAAGCTTCAGTATCGATTTTTATGATTCTACTTTACTTTGGGCTGTTGACAGTGGGATGTGTTTTTTTTTATTACAGAGGTATTGCACCTTATTGGCGAGCCAGATTTTCGAGATGTCCGACTTCGATGGGAGTATGGCAAGACTGAAGAGGAAGACCCTAAAAAGATATTAGCGTTTCAAGTGCATTACTGCGAGTTGCAGGCCTGGGGACAGTACCGGTGTAGGACTAAGGTTCAATTATCATTATTTTTATTATTGATTATCAATTTCATTATACTTGACATACTTCCACTTCTAGGCTATTCATCATTCTTAATAATCCTTCTATCGTTATATTTGTGGATACGGGAATATTTTCTGGATATTCTAATGCAGAAGCATTTTAATAAAAGTTCATTGTTAGAAATTCGATTCGCCTATTCGCCGGTTGAATATCTACTTAGTTACTTTGACGACTGAGCGTTAGATAGAGTATTAGTTTACCTGTGAATATTACGGTACAGAAATAGTGAGAAGCAATTATTATAGCAATTTTAACAATTATTATATATCATCACGACAGGTCTATAACGGGACACACACTGAGCACACTCAGTTAAATAAAATTGTGGTTAGGTATAAAATACTAATTGTAAGTGGAAGTCTTCGAATTTCTCTGTTGTAAAAGTGTAGGGGCATTTACTCGGTGTTGAACAACACTAATGTATTTTGAATGTTCAAGCGAGAAAACGTATATGCTATTTACCTATCTACTTATTGCAGTGAAATTGAACTTAGCGCGAGATCCACAATACTTACGTGAGCTCCATTAGAAAAAAATGTATCTGTATACTTTTACTAAAGAACTCATCCGTTTACAAAAGTAAGAGCTGTGTAGATATAATATTAACGTAACATCATGCCGTAATCTCCGAAGAGGTAGGCCGAGGAATGTAGTGCACTCCCACGTTTCACCAGTTACGTTTAAGTCCCACGGAATAGGTGGTGAATCTGCTGCCATACATCGGGCACCAATCCAGACTCCGAGTCACTACTAGAAATTCTAAATTAGAAAAATCCAATAGTACCCGACCCGGCGTTTGAACCTAGGACCTCCCGATCGGCATTCACATTTGCAACATAATATGGAATGTTACCAAGTAAATTCAGATTTGGCTTAAAACTTTCTATTTACGTTTAGCCAAGTTCAAACTTCGAAGCTAACAGTTGGTACAACGGATAAAAATGATTCTGTTAATGCGTCAAACCGTGACGATAACGTGACAGTATTCCGTGAAAGGCCAAACACCGCAGCCATTACTTACCGTGATACCACAACGTGCTGTACCAAATGTTGCGTTAGCAAATAAGTAAGTAGTTGATTTTTTGTTTCTAGAATATCCCTCCTTCCAGTTGAAGCAGATCTGGATGGATGGATTTGTAAAAATCTATGTTAGGGGGCTCTGACAAAGTACATCTGTCTAAGCAGCCACAAGTGCCGTACACTTTAATAAGTATTAATAATATTGATTAAAGTGTACTTACTTATAATAACTACGTCCTTATGATAATAATGTTTCACAAAGATTTCCATCAAACCGTGTACACTAAGTAAGAGACAGAGCTAGAGTGTGGTAGTAAATAATTGCCATTATATCCTTCCAGGTAGTCGACAACACAGAGAATGAAAGGTCAACGCAAGTTATGAGCACTGAGTCGCCTGCAACCAAATTACCCGGCAGCGGTCGTCGCGGGCGCGTATACAACACATACATCACGGGTTTGCGTATGGCGACGACGTACTCCTTCGAAGTGAGACCCGTCCGCCGAGACGCTCGCGATCTCGCCGATCCACACTCCATCGGCTCCAAAATTATCATCGTGCCAACTAAAGGATGTACGTTTAACAAATCTTAACCTATGAACCTTATTCATTATTTTCTTGGACTAGCTTGTATGATTTCTATTCTGTGTCAATTGTAAATCTTTTTCTTCGTAGAGGTTATACATTGTGTTAAGTATAAACGATCAGAAGTGTATTTAGTAGATGTTCACGTATCACATTGTCGGATGATTTTAAATTTACTAAATTTAGCTTTTAAGCATTTAAATCTCGGTTAGTTTGAATGAATTTCTTAACGTACGGTACGTTTTATTGTTATAAATAGCGTGAAGGAACTTTTCCTTTATTAAGCTTTTTTATTAGTTTCAGCACGCGCTACTCAGTGTCTACCTCATGCGAGTGAGGTGGAGGTATCTACTGGCCCATTCTTCGGCGGTCGTATCGCCGTGGAAGCAGCTGACGGAGGCCCAGAACGTTGTTCAATACAGGGCAATCCCAATAGCGCTCAAGATGCCTACATACTCCGAATACATCATGATGAATGTGGCTCTGAAGTCAATGACACCACCGTGGCCACCTATGTTATAGTGCAGGAAAATTTGCCTATACTAACTCACAGTACCAGACGGTCAGTGACAATTTCTTGTTTAAATTACTCCTTACTATGGTACCTACTCGTAATGTTTGGTTATAACAAAATAAGTAGGTGACTAGACAAATACGCGTTTATAAGTACGTATATGGTGTTTTAGTCATCTGGTTGTTATAATAGGGACTCTGAGATCAGAAAACCATATGTGGACATATCCCCAGATTTTTATTATCTATGTTTTTATCCAAAGCAGCCGTGCTTGCGATAAATACGATAGCTGAACCACTAAAGGAACGAACCTAAAATGGCGATACTTAGTCTTCTCACTCCCACACATAGTTGCCTATACTCGCACATATGCTTACTGCGTGCAAATAAAATGATCAATAATTTGTTTAAAGCTTTTAGTTATAGTCTTAAAAGTGGTGATAGACTATTAAATAGACAACAATAAAGAAAAACTTGTTTTGTCCATTTTCTTTAACATTTTAAAGTTACAGAATTGACCTAACATTTCGTGATTAAGTATATAGTTTATTTGGCATTCATTATTATCTACCATTAAATATTAACATAAAATGTTTTAATACGTAAGTTCAATATGATTTAAAAATAAAAACATTAGGGAACGTTTTTTTGTTTATTTTACTTTCTGTCTGCTCAAGTACCTACATACCGCCATGTGAAATTCTTTTCTTCAATGGCTGAAATAACGATAATAATCTTCCATTGAATAAAAGATGGACTTGTAAATAGAAATATTGAATGATTATACACATATTGTAAGTTAAGTAAGATATAAGCTAAATAGATGACAATTAATTCTCCACATTGCCTGTTTTAGTTAGTTTGCTTATAGGAATTAAATACTCACCCAGTGAAATACGAAAACGAAATTAACATTGTTACTGCTTGTAGGTTTTTGGTTCTTTGCACCTACAAACCGGAGACATTGACCGTTAGAGCAGGCATTAATTTGCCAAAAACGAATCCAGGAGACGTCTTACTCGACACTAAATCACGTATCGGCTCGGTCGAACCGTACGATGACAAGGAATTGGACAATAACGACCTCCAGCCAGCCAGACTAGAGGCATCTAAGGAAGAACCAAACCAAAGTATGTATATCTATGACTCAAAATACTCTCTCATTGTCAGCTAACGATATAAATTTGACGTTAACCAGAAGTTCCAGGTTGGATTATTCTTTGAAGCAATTACTTCTCTATCCTAAATGATGAATTTCTATCCTAAATGATGAATTTCTATCCTAAATGATGAATTTCTATCCTAAATGATGAATTTCTATCCTAAATGAATACCTAATGATAGCTTAGTAGGCTCAGAATTCGTCCTCTTACTCTCGGGGCCTGGATTCAAATACTGTCCGGAATAATGTGAATTTTAAAATTAATTATGACTTGCTGTAGCATTGAAGGGCAACTTGGTCAACTCAAGAGTTCTCTATAATGTTCTCGAAGGCGCGCGTGCCAAACCATATCTGGTCTATGTGGCAGACAAAGACCTTAAGACTTCTTATTTTGAGGGGGACCCGTGTCCAACAGTGAAACGAGGAAAGGGTGATGGTGATGGTAGTGGTATGAATGGCAGATTGATAGTCTTATAAAACAAAAAACATTCGATTTAAATACGTAATATTTATTTTAGGTATGTTCGGCGAAATATCACTGGTAATGTTCCTCGTCGTGGCAGCGTTCGGTGGTGTTGCCCTGTTAATATGGAAGATGGTGCCTCAGTCCGACAAAGACAATATATCTATCGCGACAGTATCGTCTCTTTCCCGCAGCGGATTCTTCAGTAGGCGTAATAGAGATAGGTTTTCTGGCCAAGGATCGATATATTCTATTAGTCTCAGCGAAAAAGACGAGGGAACAGCTAAGAAATCAAACGACAGTGACAATACATCTGAAGCGTAATGGAATTTTTTTTTATAGATTTTTAATTGCACGTTTCGTTTAACACTAATTTGTCACATGTGATATAAATTTAAATTTTAACTGTAGATAATCTTCAAGTATAGTACGACACAAATCACTATATGAAATATGTTGACATTTGTGCAGTAAGTGTCACTTTAAATCTATCACTAACATTTTCATTCTGCTAAAGGTACAAAATATTTTCTTAGACTGATGGCTGCGCGCTCCAAAGTGAGTCTGTAGGTTGAACAAATTCTTCAGATCTCGTTTATGTCGGTTCTATCACTATTAGTGAAGTATTTCTGGAGTAATTGAACTGATTTTTAACAAAAGTAGTGAATGATAAACAATTACTAGGTTCTGAAGTTCCCCATTTATAATCTGTTTTATGATTTGCTTTGTTTAATCATTATATTTAAAACATGTGGCCAGTATTTATTAATTCACTTTGAAGACACAAATGCCATACAAAGATAGTATTTAATTATTAGGTTAGGACTTATATTTATTTTAAGTATTCTACTATAATTTAGTTTTAAAACCGTGTGGTAATAAAGACTTTAAAAACTTACACAGTGTATTATTTATAAACGATGTCTTTAGGTTCACTTAAAACAAATTTTCTTTCCATAGTTAATTCAGGAAATAGGTATTGATTCACAGTACTGTTCAGTTCTTCGAGGGCTATTTGGGAATGCAGTCGGATAGCTGAATCTTCATTTTCATCTCTATATAACTTGTTTAATGTTCTATATATAGGCAGTAAGTTTTCTTTAAGCTCAATCAAGGTTTCTTTACCTAAACCCTTTAGCAAACTCGTTATCACCATCACTGCAGCTCTTCGACAATCCACTGCTTTATCTGTCTCTATTATACTCCATATACATAACAATACCTAAAAACAAATCAATGTAGTCTGTGATGTTAATACTGCCTTAAATAAACTTTTTTTAATGTTCAGTCCAATATCTGAATTTTTTTAACATTAATCATGATTATAAGATGTAGATGGCAGGGATTACTTGACGTCATTATGATGGTCTGTATATATGTAATATGCATGTTAATGTCATGAAATAAAAAATGTGGAAAGCATAGTGCAGGTTGTAGTGGTTATTGCTGAGAAATTGGCTATTGATTTATCAAATGTTCCCTTTAAATCAGTCATTCTATAAACACATTCATTAATATCGATTTTATTTAAAAGTACTGCTAGCAATACTATCAATGGAACAATAAAATGATGAGTGATTTAATTACACAATAGAGACAGAATTGTTAACGTAACCTTAGCTAAGGCTAATAATTTCAGACAACAAATCACAACTGGTAACACTCACTATATCTTTACCACAAATAAGGGCACAACTCCTGAAACCTCTAAAAAGTTATAGCCTTTCAAGTAAGTATGCCTTATTGCAATGAATTTTAAAGTATATTACAATATCTTAAAACCATGGTAAATTACAACATGTGTTGGCATATTCAATTGTGTTGAGAAGAATAAGAAAATGTTAATTTAACAGTAACTCTTACCTCGTAGATGATAGTACCCATTTTATAGTGTAAAACCAGAGCTATTTCAGCTAAATTGGATAATGCTGATGTTCTGATGAAGAGATCTTCATCCTTACATGCACACAACATAGTATTAAGAAGGGTTGCTTTATGAGTTACAGCCATTTCTCCTGCAAATAAAAATATATTTAAAGTACTTCTGTTATAAACATAAGTGTTGTTTAAAATTAGCTGTACCATCCAACATTGTCCAGGTAGGAATAAATATATCATATTAGATTTTTTTGAATAAGATATTTAAACAGAACAAGTGTGAGAGACTTAGTACTTAACAATAATAAAAAAAATAATAATAATCAACCCATTTATCATTCCACTGTTGGAATATGGGTCTAATTCACACAATGAGAGGGTTAAAGCCATAGTCTGCCACGCTGGCCAAGTGCAGGTTGGCAGACTTCCCACACCTTAGAATTTTTTTTTTTAAATTTTAAATTCTAGGGTGTGAAAATTTCCCCACGATGTTTTCCTTCACCGCTAGCAAAGTGATACTTAAATTATAAAATTAAGACGCACTTTTTGTAAAGAGGTGTGCACGATGGATATGAACCCACCAGCCCTGGAGTGAGAGGCTGAATTCTTAACCACTAGGCTATCACTGCTTAATAACAACTATACTAACAACAATAATTTATTATTTTATTTTTAACTCACCAAGTCTTTTTGTTACTTTTACAAGAACATCACCAACTTTCATTCTAAGTTCAGCAGTACTATTTTTACGTCCATTCGTTTCAATTTCATTTTGTCTTTTGGAAATCTGTAGAAACTCTCTGCATAAGGTAATCAATACATCTTCTGTACAATGAGTGGCAAGTGCTGCAATGCCATTAATGGCAGATAAATAAATGTAAGAGTCTGAGTCTTTTAGTTGTTCCTGCAAAATTAAATGGTATGGTCATATAAAATAAGTATAACATTGTCAAAATATAATTCACAGGTTTTGGATATATATTAATCAATTTTTTTAAATGTGGATACAAAAAGAAGAACTCCCCAAGTTTTAACACAAAACTTTGAAGATGTTCAGTATACATATTAGTCAATAAATAAAAAATAACTTACAAAATGATAATAGATATTTGGAAATGCAAGATATGAGCAGTGAATTGCAATGTTGATAGACACAGGGGCCAAGGAATACCAAGACCAATCTAAAACCAATATCTTGACCAATTATGTCAGAAATTTAGTGATGTCTCCAGGACCTGCATCCATATATAAACACAGTGATGAACTTAAAACAAGCCAATCAGGTATGTAAGGATAGAGATGTTTTGCACACTGTATTTCTCTGCCTATACACTAACAGTACTGGCATGGTGATATATATAATAACAAAATATGATCTTTCTAATTATTTTTTTTAAATTTAAACTATTTTATTTCCTGTGTATTTTTATATATCAATTTTCCTATTGAATTAATTATAGTACACCTACCTGTAATAAGCAAAAAACGTAATGCCTTTTTGATATAGTCTCTGGATCATGGGCATCTATTAATTTAGTCAGTTCCATGATTCCATGAGCTCGTACAGGAAGCAAACTATTGAATACATCACTCATGGCCTTCTCATAAGCACTGTCAACTTTCTTGGCATAATCTGATAAGGTATATGACAATATCTCTTTGGATATTATGGCATTGTAATCAGACTCATTTCCAGCTATTTTCTTCAAAACAGGCACCACACTGTTTAATTTTTGCCTGATCTCTCTACTTTGGTTAATGTTTGAAACAACTGTGTTCAATAAAACCAAGGCTATAGTAACATATTCTTCATTTGATTTCAGATTGGTTTGTAACAGTAATTTTTCTATAAATCCTATAACTATCATAGGGTTTGTCTTAAGAGCAGCTGTTGTATTTGGAGATGATGAAATATCAGTAAGTAATTGCAGAATGTTAGATTGATTTTCTTTGTAATTGTTTACCGATTCCAAGTTATCTTCCATTGTGAATAATTTATCATTAGTATCCCCATCCTTGTTAGGTGGATCGAGATTTTTAAATAAATGTAAGCATGCATGAAATAGTTTCTGAATGACATTATTGCTTGAGGCAGCATTATATAATTCTATAAAATACAATGTTGCCTCATTCTTTGGATGGTTTATATCAGATACATATTTTATTGCAAGTCCTGCTTCATATTCTTCTATAGCTATGAATGGTGATTTACTTGTATTGATACCATACAAGAAACTCTCCACAACTGCACAAATTTCATTCTGATCCAACAATTCCAAGCATTTCAAAATTACATCATTTATTTTTCTTTTATTTTCCAATTTAGTGCATTTTAGTCCAAGTAAATAAAGTACATATAAATTAGTAGTCAAAATTTTTGAATCCCATTCAAATTTTACTACATGGAGTACACAATGCAATATGTTAACCTTATGTTGCACCTCTTGTGGTGTTAGAATGAGTGTTCCTGGTAACACTGACTTTGATAATAGCACCTCTATATCAAAACACTGAACCACATTCCTTCTTAAATTTCTTACACACTGTGATTGTGGATAATTATCATACAAATTTAAAATACATGTTATCACTGTGGTTAAGTACTGTACATTATTCAATGTTAATATTTGCATCATTTGGTTTGTAATATTATTGAGATAGTCATCTTTGCAATTACAATGTTTTATTGCAACTAATTTACAAATAATTCTAATCTTATTCCAATCATGGCCAGTATCACTACTGTAGCTCTCTATAAAACATCGTATCATGCTGAGAAGCCCACCCGGAGCTATCAACCGTCTGCTCATTTCTTTTGCAACTACCCACTTCACAAAAGCTGGTGTAGTCTGATCGGTAACATTGTGTAATACTAGTAATTCCTTCATAAGTGTTGGTTGAAAACAATTGGCCACTAGATATTCATATATTTCTATATACTTCTTTTTATCTTCATTGAGTTTTTTATACTTTTCTTCTGTCATAATATAGTCAGTATAAGTTCCAGGTTTTTTTAATGGAGCAAAAGACAGTTGTATTAAAGATGCCAAGTAGTCACAGAGATGGAATGTTACAAGAATATTCTTGAGAACAGGTATTTTATAACTTCTCGTAAAGAAATCTGTGCATTTCACTAAGATTTCATATTTCTGGTCATGATCAAGAGCAATGTGTTGTAGAACTTTTTGAAAAATGCATCTCTTTGTTAAACTTATACCTAAACCTGGAATGAGACACTGCGATGTTCCAAAAGATACAACCAATTGAAAGCAAGTCCGTAATAGTTTTTGATTTTTAACGCTGATCAGAGTAGTACTGTCTTTTATAATTTCATCTGATAAATCATCAATTTCCTTAAAAATACTCTCTAAAAATATTTTCAGCCGACTAAATATGTCCTTTGTTGAATCATTCTGTTCATTGTCAATATCATTCTTTAATACAGTCCGTATAAAGTCCGGGTAAAATTCTAGAAAAAGTACAAATGTTCATTTAGAATTAAGATTATTTACGATGCACAATATTTGTATTATTTGAGAAAAGTTTACATACATACCCACGTTTGTTAACTTTTCGATACGTTTAAAAATCTGGTCTATTTGTGCCATAATAAAATTATAATACAATATTTTGCTTTGATATGATAACAGGTTACATAAGATAATAACTGTCATTCATCATTTGACATAGGTAAAACAAAAAGTTACTGCTGACGTTTATAAAAGTCATTTCACGTAACATTGCCGTATTTATCGCTTCAATAATACCTATATATCTTCTTACCATACGATGAACGTACTTAACTAAGGTTACTAAAGGGTAGCGAGAATTTATATGTCTAATTACAGTTTACTATATTAGTTCTGAAAGTCTTGTTCATAAGATATTTTTGAAAATTAAAAAATATATAGTTGGGCAGCATTGTTCATAAAATGTCAAAACTAGTTGTCAGTGTCATTGTCATTGCAAATTTTATTGAGCGAATGAAGTGATACGAATTGCCGAAGGAATAATAATCTCTACAATATTCTGGACAGAGTAGACGATATTTCTTAAAGATAATTATTCGGTAGATTAAAATTTTTTAAACATGTTAATTAAAGTGAAGGTTTGTATTGTACATTGATGTGCATAGAGATATTACTTAGTCATTTTGCTAACCTCGTTTTGTTTTTGCAGACGCTAACGGGCAAGGAGATTGAGATCGACATAGAGCCTACTGATAAAGTTGAGAGGATCAAAGAAAGGGTGGAGGAAAAAGAAGGCATTCCGCCCCAGCAACAGCGATTAATATTTTCAGGAAAACAGATGTATGTACATTATCATGAACCCTTACGTATATAATAACGCCATTCTCAATAGAGCACTTGAAAAGTTTTACTATCCGGCTGGGAATTTACAGCATATAGCGGTTCTACAAATTTATGCAAAGTAAACAGAGTACATCAGTCTTGTAACTCATTTATCTTGCCCTCAATCATAGGAATACATAATTATCTCGACTACCAATCCTGATCAAATAACTCTGGTTAAGGTTGCAGTATTTAAAAAAAGATGTAATCTCTTAATAATTTTTATTTCGTTTATGTTTTTAATTATTGTCTAATACTATGCATTACTTTTAATATGTATAAAAACTCCTTCATACATTTGATTATCTAGACTATCCATAATTTGTCTGAATGCCTAACAAGAACAATTAGTCAGATTAATTGAGTCTACTGTATTATTAAAAACAAGATGAGAGAAGGTAGAAGTTTGTTGCTAAACAGATGCAGAGAGATTAAAGTGAAATATTCTTAGTGGTAATAAAATTTTTACTTATTACGTTTAAGTGGTTAAGTAAGTTTATACTTCTTATTGTTATCATAATTACTTTGTAAGATATGTCATCATCATCAGCCTACTCTCATTTATTATCATACATAGGCCTGTCCAATAGTTCACCATTGAGCTTGATCTTCAGCTTTTCGATTCCAACCGTTGCTGGTCATTTTGTGTATATCGTCACTCCACCTAGGTAAATGTACCATAAATTGTACATTGCTTTCCAAATATATTATTGTTTGATGTGTATTTAATTGTTTTCATTGCAGGAATGATGAAAAAACTGCACAAGATTACAAGGTGCAAGGTGGCTCAGTACTCCATCTTGTGCTGGCCTTACGAGGTGGGGAATGATCTCTTGTGACTGTCATCTATTATTTATATCTCTTATTTTTATTACTCATCTGTGTATAAAGTAAATGTGATTACAGTACATTTGAAGTAAGATTGTATGACATTTTTTTGATCAGCTAAATCTTTCAAATGCAGTAAATGAATATTTTTGTTACTAGTATAAAGCAACTTTTTTTATTATAACAAATTTGTAATTGTTACACTAATCATAGCTTAAATCTCCTCATGTTTGAATTGGTATAGTTTTACAGCACATTTCAGTATCATTTTCTTTGCCTACTTACAATAAGATATTGATGAATAAAGTTTTTTAAGGTATTTTAATTTTTGCATTAAGTTTTAAACCTGTTGTCCTGGGATATTTTAACTTTGGTTACAATAGACAGAAAATTGGGAAGTGTTCCTAGTTATTCATGTTAAAGACAGGAAGAATTTCCTACTCACATTGGTCTTCAGAGAACTCTAAAGTAAGACAGATATTCATATGAACAAAGATTTTTGACTTTTCGATTTAAAGATAATTAATCTCTGTTAGGAAATGCCTAAAGGAGTCTGGTCAAACCAATTTTTGAGAAATGTATAGTAATTGTTAAAGTTTTTTATAGATTAACTCATAGGTCCTGTAACACTAATTGGATATACATATAAGTTAGGTCATTATTGATGTCCCTAATCTCATGTGAAATTCTTCTATAGAACAAGGGATAAGCTAGTCATCAGTGGCCAGGGGATATAAAGGTTGCGCAATTAATATAAATAGAATAGGAGATAATACCACCTTGTGGTATCCCAGCAAGTAGTTGTGGTCACAATGAGTAATGACTTCTAACTAATACATGTTAATGATGTCCATGTAACTTTACTTAACAAACTACCTAAAATTTTTTCAGACAAATATAAAAAGTATGATATAGCTTATAGAATATTGAAGTCACCAGTGTCAAATGCATTGTTGAAACCAAGCAATTAAAACTCGTACTTGTTAGTTTTCCGTTCCCAGGTGGATGGTGATAGTGACCATCACCAGAGAAGAAGTAGTTAAGACGTAAATGGAAGCTGTACTGGTTATGTTTATATGTGCAATAGAAAGTACTAGGTTGAACACAATAATTTCAAATATTTTAGAAAGGAATGGAGTGATGTGTGTAGGAGGTAGGGGTAGGAACTGCCATATTCTTGTATACTTATGACAAATAAATCAGCATGACCAGATATTGCTATGTTATGGCTTTTATTCGCTAATTTTGAAAGTCTAAAAAATTTTAAATTCCATATATGTTTTATCTTTTATTTATAGGGATGGAGAAAGAGATTTTAATCAATGAATTCATTCATTCATTGATTAAAATCGCCATAACAAATGTCTCCTAAAAGATCTGTTGATCTGTGAATCTTTCGATGTGTAAAATGAACTTTAATTGCATTGGTAAGACTGTTTAGGTGAAACTAGTATAGTCAGATATTCTCTTCGGTGATATTAATGATGATAGGAAGTATTAAAATTATTCGTAAGACGAAACAAGACGTCCTCGAGGAGTTTTCAGCTGCACTAAAACGGTTAGAATGTTTGTCTAAAGCTATTTCAAATTAAAGATTTCTGTTTCTTGAGCATGTAATTTATTACATCGCAAACGTTGTACATATATCCAGATATAAATACCCAACTTGCACAGAATAAGTAAAAAAATTTACATCTTTGGTTCACCAAATATTAGCATCGATTTTCTAAGGTTTATTCAGCTACGATAATCTTTTTATATATACAATAAAATGTTGCCATAAGCCTTTAGATTTACACGTTAATAAAATATATTCATTAATTTGAGCATATTAGTACTCTTCAAAAGTTTTTTCGCTACATTTATAGGTACAATGCATGCATAAAATAGATTTTTCTCAATACTACGGTGTTTTATTTAATTCACATGAAAATTTCAAGGAAGCATTAAAATGTTAATGTTACAATCATCTACATACGATACTATTTTAGTAAATAGTTGGCGGAGTATTATATAATATATTTTATGTTATATTATATTATCAAGACGATTAAATGACCTTGGGACGGAAACATTTTCATTAAAAATATTAATATTGCCAGTTTTAAAATATCCGAGTGAAAATGGCTAGATTATTCCTTTGTTTGACGACTGCGATTTGTTTCTACAATTAAATATTGATATATAATAAAATACAAGGTAAGTAATAGGATTATAAAGCTGTGCTACGTACATATTATGTTTTATGAAAACTGATGAAGGGTACCTGCGTAATTTTATTGTTTTAGCACAATATTATACGCTAAAATATATTTCACCAATGAGCAACTGATAGTTATACATTTGGCACATAAATTATTTACATTAATTTTGCTAACTTATCGCGTCTATGTATTCTAATACATACCTATATATAACGAGTAGAGTTAAAATGCAATTAGTTTTGATAACAGTAAGATTTGAGAATAAAGGACCCTAGACACGGTTGTGTGTAAGTGTATAATTCTATATAATTAAGAAATACAGAGATTCCATTAAAAAAATAATGGAATTAAATATTGGCAAACAGATTATCTATGCATTGTAACTCCACTGTCCACTACTCTCTCCACCACTCCTCTCTCTACGTACTTCATAATTATGATTGCATCACTCCCATTTTATTTATTAAACTAAGTACAATAACAAGATAAATATATTGAAAATATTGAATGTTTAACTGTACTTAAAACAGGACGATAACATTTATAATGAATAAAATACACAAGAAGTTTATTTATACTCTAAATTATATTACTTTTACTAATTATATAACTAATATGTTACTATTTTTAGTAATTAACTACTGGAGATCCATTGCATTCTGCATTGCAGTTAAAAATATATCTGTAAATAAGAAAAAAATAAATTACAAACGAACATTTCTCTGACGAACAACCGTCTGTACTCATAATGCTATTGCAGTCGCAAAAACGTATAAAATTACAGATTCTAGTGTTACAATCTCAGAAGCATAGACAGTTTGGCGTTAAATCCATTTTTTGGGCAATCCACACTGGCGCAGCGGATTGCAGTAAATATTAGGCTTCATCTAAGTACTTAGTCATAGGTAAACCCCGATTTTTATTAAGATCGTCCAAAACCGACAAAGGATTGACAGCTCCCCTAGTTTTGCACATATCTTATCTTTATGTGACCGTGATTACTTACCACTTTACCACGTTCAAATGAGTAAAAAAACCTAATGTCATTTTTAGGAGGGTCGATGCGCGTTCTTAAAATAAACAGTATTTGATCCTTACAATCGTAAGGATCGTAACATCACGCCTGAAATCCCCGAAGGGGTAGGCATAGGGGTGTACTACACGCCCACGTTTCACCAGTTACGTTTAAGTCCCATTGAATAGGTGGTGAGCTTATTGCCATACACCGGGTACTGATCCAGACTTCGAGTCGCTACTAGAAATTCTAAATTAGAAGAATCCAATAGTACCCGACCCGGGATTTGAACCCACGACCTCCCGATGGGCACTCGCGCTTGCAACCGCTCCATCAGCGAGGCAGTCCTTAGCGACAGTCCTTGTGTACACAGCGATCAGTTACAGTTTTATTATTAGAAGAAGATATAGATTGTCATTTAATATTTACCCATAAGCTTGCAACCTACTTTTTAATGCCCGCAAAATTTCTTTGTATGTAATATCTTACCTATGCATTCAACCGTCGGAGAGCGCTGGCGTAACCCAGCCGTATTTATCGTGAGTTTTGACAAGCGATCTGAAGGCTTCTTCGGCGCGTCGTCTGGAGAACTCCCGCGAGGACCTGGCTGGAGCCCGCGCGACTCTACCGTGGCCTTTTACTACCGACGCGGCGAATTGCATCACTATCGCCTCCACGGTGTACGCTGACGCCCATCCACGAGGCGTTAACAATTCCATACAAATTGCTCCACCTGTTTTTATAAGGGAGTGAACAAAAAGTAACTATGTCGTATATTTGTGTTAAGTAGATACTGTTGGCGTATGTGAAATCATACAAATATTCCTGTTATCCATTTGTAATCTAGGATAACGACAATAGGCTTTGACGATAGCGAAATTAAATATATCGAGGAGCACAAAATTGAAACTTTATGGCAATATTGGACTGTCGCAAACTTTTGTATGTTGCAGGTAATCTACAAATAATCTTTTGTTTAAGTTGTACAAATTCTTTGGTTGACATAAGATTTTCCTAACGGCTAAAAAGTTAATGTATATTCTATGGTCAATTTCACCATAAATTACTTTTTGTCTATATCTCTAATCTGTAAACGTTACGGACTCGTATCGTACTCCGTTAATATTTATAGTTACAATAAGTGAAGTTGCCAATTCTGCTTTAATTGCCTCAGTTCAATAGTTATTTAACATAAACTGAATTTTACCCAAATGAGATAAATTTTAAGAGAAGTTGTATAAAGAGACGTATTTCTTTATCAGGAAATGGGGTTGCTATAAAAATGTAATTAAGTAGATACATTACATTTGATATTAATTCGACCGAATATTGTTGCCATACCACTAACTTTTTATTTAACACTACCTGAATAGAATTGCTACATTAAGAAAGAGTATTACCTTCCATGACAAATCCCTTTTCTATCCGTGGTTCAATGACCCGCATGAACGGTGGAGCGAAGGGGAAGTTCTCCGGGAATATAAGGTGCAACAAGATGTTCGGGATCTGCATTTCATGAAGATCGTTCGCCAATTCGCTCTCCGGATCAATCTGATGGAGACGTACGTGCCATTCGAATAGGTTGTCGTTCACCAGTTCCACCTGCGAAGTATAACGGAATATTTGAAAAAAGAATAGAGAATCTGTTTAAAATGAACCAGGACGATTTTTGTTTCCGTTTATTAACCAAATATGTTTAGGTGTAAAAATGTATCTATA